>SNQJ01S0020288.1:123846-152044 GCA_010110895.2 Picea sitchensis
CTAGCAACTATATCTAATTTGGACATCTCAACAAATCAGAGTTGGTGCCTCAAAATCAACTTCCGACTTATATTCCCGCTTTGGTACAAGCCGACCAAAGCATCATACATATCCTTTGTTGTCTTCTTCTCAAAAATATGAGGAATCAAGTGATCCTTCACAAAATCCAACAACACCTGCTTGGCCTTGACTTCCCTCTTCTTATGGGTTGCCAATTCTTGTGGATCATTGGGATCTGAAATCACCATCTCAACATAATGTTTGAGATCATTCTCTTCCAAGAGCAAAAGGAGCCTAGCCTTCCAGGCCCGGAAATTAGTCACCCCATCCAATCTGTCCTCCACTCTAAGAGTGCTCACCATTGTGACCTGCCCAGAACAAAAAAATCTGCAACAACAAAAATCTACAGCCACACAAATCTACAACAACTGTGTCTCAAGAGACGACTCTCTCTCTCTCTCTAGAACCTATGCTCTAATTCCATGTCAGTTTTTCAGGGCAATCCAATGCACTCGATTTCAAATCTGAAAATTACTTCCAAGTGACTTCAAACAGTAAACTAGGGTTGTTATCACTGAATGATTTTACACTGAAATTATGACAGAAAAATTACATTCAAAGCACAAAGATCATAAAGAAATCATCCATACACAAGAGACACAAAATTTATATTCTATAAAATTTTCAGATTTGAGAATTCTGAGGACAAAAACAGTCCTCCTGGCAAAATTATAACTTTCAGCAAATTCCGAAAAAACCCTTCCAACTTGCAAACATGTTGTATGGCCTGTTGACGTCACTTGTACGGCCTCACAGGTGTAGCTTGTTTCTGCTCTTCCTCCCACGTGTAGCCTCACACACGCTGCCTACTCCTTGGATGAAAAAATAGAGAAAGAATGTCCAGAAACCCTAGGCCAGATTTGCCAAAGTGAAGAATTTCCTTGCTGAAATTTTGCCTCCCAATCTCCTTGCCACAAGTGTTCACTCACTTATGCCAACTCCATAATGTCACAATGAGAAGTGTTTAGTGTGTCCTCACATTGCCTCTCCTTTTATACGAGTCCAATAAGTGAGTTTAGGAACCCTTTATAAACTCAACATTAAATTAGAATTGTTTATTCCTTTGTGTGGGTGTGAAGCCCCAACCAAGCCCCAGCGCAATTTACAAGGGGTTTTCACAAAATGAAAATGCAATGTGAGTGTAAACAAAGATTCCCACATGCCTGACACCAAGGCCAATGTGGGAATACCTCGCGATGCTACAAAACATCAACAGGTTTCCCCGCAAGGTTTTCCTTAGAAAAAAAAATATTATAAACAAGTCACCACTACTTGAGATGCAACAAAGTTTGAGATTTTTTGAAAAGAAATCTCCATGTGGTGACTAAGCCCATGGAATTTTTCTTGAAAGACAAATCCTCTTGAGTATGAACTTTTGTTGGTAAGCTTGCCCAATTTCTGACAGTATCTAGACATTCCTTCAATTATTCCAAGGCAATATATGCTTTCCTTGACCCTTAACCTATTAACTATGCAAAAAACTCTTACTCCAACATCAAAGAATCCTAAGAACCAAAGAAGATATTATGTATTTAATTAGGCTCATTAATTTGTGAATAAACTCACTATCCCTCATATCAAGGACAAGTTACTCAGGTCCATGTGTCAATAACCATAAGGTTTGTAACCCAAGTGTTCACACAACCACTAAGAAGTTATTATTGCAAATTATGTGAAAAATATGCATTCCTGTCAAATTTCAATTCAGATTTGTTAGCCAAGCATAGACCTCTATGACTTAATTTCCTTTTACGATTTAGTTCATGATGATTATGAAAGTGCAAATAAGGTTTTAGTACATATTTATATACCTATATTGCAGGTTGACTGTTCCCCCTTTAAAACCAAGGTTCGTAGCAATCTGGCATTTCAAGAACTTTGGTGTTGCTCGAGAAATTCCAAGAAAAAAAGCAAGAATTGCATCAATGACCCAAGAAATTTCCAGCCATACCCACCCCATTCCCTACCAAATCCCTCACTGTCCCCACACTAAACCCTTTGTCATTATTTTTAAAACGAAATAAATAAATAAAATGATTAATAGTTCTCAATTTAAATAATGATTTAGCACATATTGGCATATCTAGGTTTGACATATTTTAGTTCTAATGATGTTTTTATTCAAAGATGCACTTACTACAATGGATTGTGTACAGCAGTCTGACTGGAGGCTTGGAAAGACTGCAAAGCATAATAAAATCTCTATTAAAAGAGCAAGGCCAGGTGAATGGAAAGAACAGAATTGCCTCCCATCTACAAAAGGTTGATGTGATGTTAATGAAGCCACTTTCCAAAGACAATTTTGGACTTAAGAAAATATTGAGACCTAGCAAGTTAGCAAATCACACTAAAAATGATGTTATCTCACCTCAAGTTATGAGTCTTGTAAAGGGACTGGAATTTCCTGCTACTGCAAAGACACTGGAACATTCTTCCACCAGAAAGATTGTAAGTAAAAATGAACATATAAATAGTGTGATAATAAAGAAGATCGTGCCAAGACGGATGAATGAAAATAAGACATCCCGTCTAGTCTAGGAAATAAGAAAAGAACTGAGAATAGCATATGGTCATGACACCACATA
Source organism: Picea sitchensis (assembly GCA_010110895.2). Lineage (NCBI taxonomy): Eukaryota > Viridiplantae > Streptophyta > Pinopsida > Pinales > Pinaceae > Picea > Picea sitchensis. The sequence continues at coordinate 126,492 of SNQJ01S0020288.1, forward strand.
TGACCTTGGTAAGGTCGATGCTTATGATGAATCATGAAAGACTTATTGCAGCATTCGAGGCTGTGATGATTATAACGCATGAAAATGACAACAGTAACAGATATAATAGATCTCATCTTAAAAGAGCAAGAATTGCATCAAGGACTCAAGAGCTTTCCAGCCATACCCACCCCATTCCCTGCCAAATCCCTCACTGTCCCCACACTAAACCCTTTGCCATTATTTTTAAAACGAAATAAATAAAAATGATTAATAGTTCTCACTTTGAATAATGATTTAGAACATATTAACATATCTAGGTTTTGGATGACAATGATGGGGGGCTCTGCAGCTGGGGGAAAACCTAGCCGCAGACGCCCGATACTGTTTCCTATTCTCGACGCGGCTCCTCTCCTCCGCCAGACACAAACACAGACGCAAACTCGACCGACTCTTCTTGGTTCCTCGCGTGGTGGCTCTCCTTCCGCTGTCTCCTTTGCGGCGGGCTGGGGATCCTTTTCTTCACGCAGATCCGCAAGTATCATCTGCGCTCCCCGAGTTGTTGCAGGTTCGACTGGCGACTGGGATCGTTTTCTTCTCTGTGCGGGCTCAAATATCCGATGCTCGCAACCTCTGATTGCATAGTTGTTCCGTTGGTGTGGTGTTTGCACTGTGAGTGGATCCGTTTTTTGGCTTCGAGTTGTTGTCTTGTTTATGGGTGCATCTGCGAGGGTGTTGCGTGTTGTTTTCCTTCTCAGATCTGTGTTTTTTCGAAGAGGTCTCTGTTTTATTTCGCTCCTATTTTGCGGTTCCTCCCTCTGGGTTCTTCGATTGTTCAGGGTTTGATGTATTCTTCTATTTGGTCAGGGTTATGCCAGAACTTTGAGGTCCTATCCTTGGGCGTGCGGTGTGGCTATGACACTTTGAGGTCCATGGAGTGGGAGTGCAGTTCATGGTCTTACTGCTGTTGGTTGGGATCTTCATCCTCGTTGTTGCTTTCTGGCTCTGCTAATGTGTAGGTTTTCATACCTCTCTGACCTGGTCCTTCCAGCCACCAGGGTCTGTTTGGATTGCACTGTTTGGGGTTTTATTCTGTGACGGGCTCTCTTGTACCGGTTTTCCGGACTTTTAGGGGTTTCTTTCAGCTCTTGTCTCTATTTTTTTACTTTGGGCTTTCCAACCAGCTCTTTCTTGTCCCTTTGGGATCTTTCTACCCAGGACTGGATCATGCCTTTGGCACCTACAGAATGTAATTTGGTTCTCTTCAGATGAATAGAATTACGCTTTTTTTCTGAGGAAAAAAAAAAACATATCTAGGTTTTGACATATTTTATTTCTAATGATGTTTTTATTCAAAGATGTACTTGCTACAATAGATTGTGTGCAGCAGTGCGGCCGGACGCTTGGAAAGACTGCAAAGCATAATAAAATCTCTATTAAAAGAGCAAGGCCAAGTGAATGGAAAGAGCAGATTTGCCTCCCATCTACAAAAGGCTGATGTGATGTTAACGAAGCCACTATTTCCAAAGACAATTTGACTTAAGAAAATATTGAGATCTGACAAGTTGCAAAACCACACTAAAAATGACGTTAACTCACCTCAAGTTATGAGTCTTGTAAAGGGACTAGAATTTCCTGCTACTGCAAAGACACTGGAACATTCTTTCACCAGAAAGATTGGAAGTAAAAATGAATATATAAATAGTGTGAGAATGAAAATCATCATTCCAAGACGAATGAATGAAAATAAGACAACCCATCTAGTCCAGGAGATGAGAAAAGAACAGAGAATGGCATCTGGCCATGACACAACATACGACCTTGGTAAGGTCGATGCTTATGAATCATGAAAGACTTCTTGCAGCATTCAAGGCTGTGATGATTATAATGCACAAAAATGACAACAGTAATAGAACTAATAGATATCATCTTAAAGTAAATCACCAACCACTAAAGAAAGGGAACATATAGGTGAAAGTTGAAACTAACAAATAACTTTTATGGTAATGGAAATGAAAAATGTCAATCGTTGTTGGGATAGGGAATGCAAGATTAAATTCTGGAAAGGTAGGTGTGATAAATCATAAAACAAAACTCAAGATATAGCAAAATTTGATATTTATACAGTAAACTAGTTCTGTTTCATCATTCATGTTTTTGTGAACCAACCTACTGCCCCCTGAAAATTTTGGGGTGTGCTCTAGCCATTCCAGACACCTCCCTTCCCAATTCCCCATTCTGGAAACTTGTGCAACATAGCTATATACATTTCATAGTCTTCGCATAGGACTTTCATAATGTGTCTCAAACAAATTCATAACAGTCCAGGAAGGAACGGTTCAAAAAATAACTAAATGATCACAACATCTTGAAGAGAATATTAAAAGAAATAGCCACACAAAGCCATGAAAAAATATAAGAAATCTAGCTTATTTGTCCAATTTGAATGTTATGAGCTAAGCCCACTAATGAATTTAGATCTCGCAAAACTTAAGAATCACACAATATTACAGTTTCAGGCAATGCTGAAAAACACGGTTTGGCAAAGGGGCGGTAGGTGCAGAGGAGGAGGAGTCATGAGCCCGGAAGAACAATCAAATAGCGGATAGTTTCTCTTATCAAGCCACATTTCTAAAAGAAGGGGTTGTCAATATCAATGGCAATGTCTATAATCAACCCATTCCATGAATATTTTAATATGAGCACTGAGACACATAGCAAGCATTTAAGGCTTCACATGGCACACAGCATGGAAACAAAGTCGTATAGCAGGCTCAGTAATGAGAAGAGACCCGAGGTCCTCCTTCGCATGCCCAGGCTTTTGGTCTCGCACGATTTTGAATACATGGAAAGAAACTTCACTTGTCAAGGTGGGATTATGGCTCTTCGGTCTGCAATTCATGTGAAGAACCTGGTTTACAGATCTGTGCGGCAGCTTCGTGAGTTCTGTTAATTTGTTTGGAATTGCATGTATGTTTTTAGTCCTAATTTGGAGTGCAGGTGAGCCTCCTCCTTCCAACTCAGGGAGGCTCACATTTGCCTGGAAAGTTTCGAGCTTGACCTTCAGGGATTTCTGTTTGTGTTCCAGTCTATCCATTAGGGGGATTTCCACTTCTTCTGTCTGAGTTTCTTCAATAGTGAAAAGGCCTTCTCTGTTGTATGCCAACACAAACAGTATAGTGTTCAGCACAGGGATTATATGAACTGTTTCTAGCTCTGGCCCTGGGGATTTTGCAGGTGTTATCGTATTTTTTCCAGGAGAATGCTTGTCTTTCCTGTTTGATTTCTCATTAGTTTTGAGCAAGTCTATTATGGTTAGCAACTTAGCGGTTCCTCAAACAATATTGCGGTTGCTCAAACAGTATTGACTCTCGTTCTAATCTATTCTGGGAATTCCGGGGTCTGGAGATGAACCAAAGAAACTGGAAAGAGGACAACTTCAAAAATTTAAAAGAGACGGGGAGCTTTGGTTGTAGCAGAGATTGGATGGATTTCCGGGAATTGCAGGAGATTCAGCTTGTTCTAAGGACTATTCAGGGTAATAAAACTTCAATCTTCACAGCTACAGCAAAAATGCATGAAAATGAACACTTGGTAACTACCCAAATAGCGACAATTATGGGTACTCTGGTTCAGCAGAAGCATCAAATGGCTGTTCTGGAGGCGGAATGCAACATGCTTAGGAATATGGTCATAAATTTGTGGAAGAGTGATAAATCAGGGGCCTCAAACCAAGTGCAGTCAGTGAATTCCAACTGTGATGGGCTGACGGAAGAAGAAACAGTGCACCAGCTAGATGAAGACATGGAAATTGCCAAGCAGAACTGGGGACCAGTGGACGCAGCTATGGAACAAGCAGCCTTTCTGTTAAGTCTTATGTTTTATAAAGTTATTAATTAAGATCTTAGGCTTATTTTGCAGAATCTATACCATTACGAAATCCTGGGATGTATTGCCTAAAGATATAGAGAGGCTATGTTATAGGCAGGTCGTCAGTACTGGTTTTCGTTTTCGTTCAAAAACTCTGAAACAGAACTTTGTAGTAATTCCTCTGCGGGCTCTGCTGCAGTTTTATTAACATAAAATTTCCTAGTTACAGTTAAAAAAAATAAAAAACACGGCTCGGCAAACGATTGTGCAGGGCAAGAGTGTAAGAGTTCAACTTAGACTAAAAAAAAGTTTGCAACAGAAAGCGTTCAGAATGAGGGCTTTTCTTTTCCTTTTTTGCATTTAGATTGACACTAGCGAACTTTTCCACCCGCAAATTGTGAGCAATGAATAACCTGCTGGCACTCGCTGCCGGCGAGTTTGGCTTGCCAGCAGAGAGTCAGGCTCTGTACCTAGTTAACTCAGCTCAAATTCGACTCGGGAGTACTGGGGAGACTCTAACGGCTAGATACTATTGGAATTTGCATTGTTTTGACTGGGGGACCCCAGGATGAAATTTTAAAAGCATGAAACAAAGCAAAAATATAATAGAAAGAAATACGACCCTGCAACTATACAGTCAGATAAAGGCTATGAAATTAGGGTTTTCTGAGCCTCGTTTCACAAAACTGGTAAAAATCTTGAAATCGTAAATTCATGGACAAACCAAAAAAAAGATATGCTTCCATCTGCATTGCTATGTGAGGGATTGCTTACCTCGTCGTCGCTTCTCTGAATACCTTGTCTCTGTACAAAAACCACGCAGCGAGAGCTCTCACGGCCGGATTTCAGTCATCTGGAGACTCAAACCCCTAATGAACACACACAGAGGAAAGCTTAAATAAGGTAAGGGAAATGACCTTATCTTTACAAACAATCCGAAATTACCCTGATACTGCCTAAATATAAACTGTAATAATAAGGGAGACTAAGTTCACGTGGCAACAATTTCTACCAAGGTTCACTCCACACTCTCAACGAGTTTAGGGATCAAAAGAGAGCTGGTGTTAAACTTTAACCATATAAGTAAACACAAAGACACGAGGGACTCCACATGAGATCTGGTGTTAAACTTTAACCATATAAGTAAACACAAAGACATGAGGGATTCAACCTGAGCTTAACTCAACTGTAAATTTGGGTTATTGGATGATTCATCTGCACAGTTAATTAATTATTGACTTTGTAGCTGAGGATTCATATGACTCAAATTTACAATCGAGTTAAGGATACCAAGAATGGAAAATATATGCTTTTATTATAATAAATAAAAAAACATGATAATGTGATAATGTGATTAAATTTGAATTTATATAAAATATATTTTTTTATTGTAATCTAGTCAAATAAGACAATAGAATAAGTTATTTTTTATTCTCTTTTTAGTAGTTGTATTATGGACATTACCTAACTTATTTAATTAACTTATGTTATATAATAAGTATGATTTTTATATTACATTTATTTTATTATATTATATTAAAGTGTTATACTCCAACACTCGCTAGTAATATTACAATATAAAAAATTATAATAAAAATATAAAATGAAAAAATATTTTTGAATGACTTCATTCCACAATTCAAAATCATGTAGAAACTTCATTAAGTTTTCATCACTCTGATAAAGGTTGTATTCTTGAATTTTCGAACTCCCTATTTCGTGCAATTCTCTTAATTCCATGAATTCTTAAACTCTTGAGTCAATGTAATTCTTGAATTATTGAATCATTTGGAAAACAATCTATGTTATGGTTTCTAGGATCTTTCAAGTTTGTGAAGGTGGGATGGTTCGTTGTGACAAATTATTAGATTATTCAGATGATCCATTATTAAATCCTAAATTTGTGTTTCTTCTTCCAGTTTTCAAGAGCATGTTTTAACCGATAGGGAGAGGTCTTTTCCTTCTCTCCTAGGGTAAAAGAAAAATGGTTGAAGAATAAGGTAAGGGTTACGTGTCCAAACTTTGGTGGGGGTGGCACTTTACAAGGTTCCAATAATTTTCAAAATAAAACTTTAAGACTAATTGATAATGTAGGTGTGATTGATTCGGGATTAGTGTCAATGGTACAACACTTTCCAACTCAAGGTTTGAGTTATGACAAGTCAGAAGACGTGGGATGTGGATAGGTGGAGAGTACATCTAGAGTCAATGTAGGCACAAGCTATCACTTTGCCAAGATACCCTCCTCTAGTCATTTTTGCACTTTGCAAGAGAAGTTTGATATTTCCCATTTTCAATTATGAGTTTCTCCAAGACCAATGGAGAGTGGAGTTTGTTGGCAGAGATAGTTGGCAAGTGGGTCTTTCTATAGGCATTGGACCAATCTTCTGTGGAGGTACCTCTATGATGGTGACATCTAGAGGATTTAATTTAGGCATCAAAGACTTGAGGCGGTTGGTCTCATGGATTTCCTTTGGGAATTTCTCATTAATCCCTTTGTTAGGTTTAGACTTGAAAGGAGCTTCACTTGTTGAAGGTGGGGGGGTGTTGGGCCTCATGGTCCAAAGGTTGGTTGTCAAACTAATTTTGACTCATCCAAAGTTCTTTCATATTCTCACGATCCTTGCCCAAAAAAGAATTTTGGGATAGGAGAGAAAGAGCTAAGGTATGATAAAGGAAGGTTGAGGGGTAGGGTAGGAAGGGAGAGGAAAGAGGGTCCTCCAAGATGTTCTATGGAAACTAAGGATGGAGAGGATTCCTCGGTGAAAGGTGGGTTGAACAATTGAGGGACCTTGGACCAAGTTTTGAAAGGGGAAAGGGGAGACTATGCTAAGTGCTTCAAGGGTAGGAAGTGTAAGAAATGTATTAAGCAGAGATCTACACCATTTAACCTTCTTCTGGGATAAGATGAAAGGATGCATGAGGTGGCTGGAAAGCTAGCAAGGTATCATTGAAGGGTTGGCTTAAGGTAAATTGGGTTCCAAGGATTAGACTTGTTCTGAAATTTTACTTGTTGAGCCAAGAGTGGTTGGGGTTTCTCTTTGGGTCCTTGGAGAACATAAAGAAGATCTTAGAGACCCATTGGAGATGGGATTCGATTCCTTTGTCTTAAACCTTTGGAAGGTTTACCATGATGGAATGGAAAACACATACGAGTTTAATAAAAATGAGAAATGTTACACGTTGGAGCCAATGGTGGAAGATGGGACACCAATAATGGATAGTATTGGTAGTAAAAGTGATCAAGTAATGTTATGTTCAACCAAATAGTTTTTGAAGGAACAAAAGAAGGAAAAATTATGTTTGGCCGTAATGCTAAAGGAGGTTCAAGAAGATGAGGAAAAGAGTCATGTGCCAAAGGAGATTCAATAATTGTTGGATGAGTTTGTAGGGATTGTCATAAATGACATGTCAATGTGTATGTCTTCCATGAGAAGTATTTCACATCAGATTGACTTGATTCCAAGATCAAGGACTCTACCTGATAAGGCTTCTTACTCAATGACTCCCATGGAGAGTGAAGAAGTAAATAGGTAGGTGCAAGTATTACTGACAGGGGGCTGATCCAAGAAAGTTTAAGTCCTTGTGTTGTAATAAACCTAATATAATTATATTGTAATTATTGTAATAACTCAATGGTCAACATGCATGTACGAAGGGTTAAAACCCAAATGTTTTGTGAAGTGTAAATTGTTGTTCGATGGTCATTGTAATCATCATGGAAAAAAACCATATATATATATATATATATATATATATATATGATGATTACAATGACCATCGGGATGAGTTTGTAGGGATTGTCATAGATAACAAGCCAATGTGTATGCTTGCCATGAGAAGTATTTCACATCAAATTGACTTGATTCGTATGCTTGCCATGAGAAGTATTTCACATCAAATTGACTTGATTCCAAGATGAAGGACTCTACCTGATAAGGCTTCTTAACGAATGACTCCCATGGAGAGTGAAGAAGTAAATAGGTAGGTGAAAGTATTACTGACAGGGGGGTGATCTAAAATACTTCTCATGGTAGGCATACACATTGGCATATCATCTATGACAATCCCTACAAACTCATCCAACAATTATTGAATCTCCTTTGGCACATGACTCTTTGCCTCATCTTCTTGAACCCTCTTTGGCATTATGGCCAAACATATTTTTTCCTTCTTTTGTTTCTTCAAAAACTATTTGGTTGAACATAACATTACTTGACCACTTCTACTACCACTACTATCCATTATTGTTGTCCCATCTTCCACCATTAGCTCTAGCCTGCAATTGGTATCAGAGCCTTCAACGTCCTTGGCCTGCATCCTCCACCATTTGTTGCATCCACCATTCACTTGTTCTTTCCATTCCATTTGTCCTTGACCTTTCAACCCTCACCCTTGGCCATCTACTTCCCATCCACCATAAACCCTCACTACTTTTTCTTTCGATTCACGCCATTCGACCTTTCCCTCATCCCTTCCTTTCGGTGTTATGTCCCCATTACCTTAATCATTTAATTTGAACTTGAACGGGCAAAGAGAGAGATAGAGAAACTCACGATGAGGGAAAGGCTTCAAGCTACTCAAAGTCGAGCTCAATGCATTAAAAAATGGTAAAAAGGGAATCTCCAGCCCAAATTCTCACACATGGAATCCACGACCACGCCAATCATCTAAGTCAAGTTCATTCAATAGTTCTGCACACAAGGTTAAAATATTAACACCTAAATTTGATAGTGAAGATGATCGAGAGGGCATGAGATGGATTAATAAAATCGAAAGTTATTTCGATTAACGTCACATTCTTGATGACGAAGAAAAAAGTTAGCATTGCATCAATGCACTTAGATAAATTATCATGTGATTGGTTCTTATGGTGGAACTCCAAATCACAGGGGCTAGCCAGAGATTGAGACGTGTTAAAAATAAATAAACTTTTCCAGGATATAGAAGAAGATGATTTTTTTGTCAAACTCGCCCAGTTACAACAAAATGGCACAATAGAAGAATATTTTAATGAATTCTATGTATTAGCTACCCATGTCACAGACATATTAGATAAACGTCTATACTTTTGTAAGAAATCTTTCCAGGAGTTCCATTCCCCCATTGTTGGCCTTTAGAAAGTCATAAGCTCTAGAGTTCTTGAATATCAAAGTGAGTTCCGACAATCTTAACATTCTTCTGAAAACCGAAGGTGCCAAAGAGATTGGTGACTTTCCCTGTATATGGATGACTCTTCTCTCAATGTCAAATTTATCAACGCACCAAAGAACTAAGTCTTTGAAGTCGGCTACTTATGGCACACATTCGACAATGCAATACCAGATGTCCAGATTTTGTTCAGCTTCTTTTCCTCGAGTGGAAGAGCTGAGTACCACTTGAAGGCTTTTGACCACTGAAACTAGAGGTCTTCTCATCCCAAGGTGTTGATAGTATCCCTGCAATATAGATCTTTCCTTTTACTTGACATATTTTGAAAAAGGTTATTTTGCGTGAATAGGTGGCGCTTTTGTCAATACAATATTTTTACAAGAAGGCTTTAATTCCTTATTTAATTTACCATGTATTTTCTTGATTATCCAATGTTGTAGCGCTTAGTTCGAAGTTGTCAATTGTGTTGTTTGATTTAAGATTTAAGGTGGAGCTTTTAAGAAATCACGCCACTTGATAACAATATTCAATTCATATGAGTGATGGTTGATGTGGCAACAGGGAAATAAATGTCATCGGGAAAGGTGATATCATGTTGTGATAATGTGAAATAGTTTAAGTATGGGAGTGCATAGTGAGTGACATAAAGGTCATTTTTGGAGGATGTGGAAATGCAGGATGTGGGACTGCGGGATGGGATGGAAGGTGGATATGAGGGAAGGACTCTCGCATCCGCAATCAATAAAAATAGCTAAGTATTGAAAGAAGTTCATTATGAGTAGTGCAAAAGTGGGGAGTGTTTTTTGAGTTTTGCGGGATTACGAGGTTGCAGGGTGAGGATGGTTGGACCTTCGCAACGGGATTTACGCAACTAAAGAAATGGCTAAGTGTCAGGGTTGCAAAGTAGTGAAAAATGAAAAAGAAACTAAGTATGAAATATACAAGATATATATATATATATATATATATATGAATGTTGATCAACAAAAAAAAACATTGTCCTCGAGGTTGAAGGCGAGGAAATTATTGTAGAATCGATGTTGGTTACCATGTGGCATCTTCTAGTTGCATATCTTTCCATTCCCCTAATAATGCGTTGGTGCAACTAACACTCTCTGACATCCAATACTACTTTTGGTTGGAGCCAAATGGAACCTTCTTCATCAAGTTCTAGTAGGTTGTTTTATACTTTGCAATTTGATCCCACGACCTTCTTCAAATAGGACACATGAAAGATTAGATGAATCTTGGAGTGGATTGGTAGAGCTAGCTTGTAGGTGACATGACCAATGTGTTGTATGATCTGATAGGGACCATAGAACTTAGGAGCTAGCCTATGGGGAACCTTATCTTTGAGTGATGTATGTTTATAAGGTTGTAGGTGAAGAAACACTCGATCCCCTTCGACAAAAGAACATTCAAATCTATGTTGATGAACTTGTTATTTCGTTCAATTTTGCACCATAACCAAGTTGTCCTTGAGGATATGGAAAATGGCCTTTGGTGTGAAGCATTATGTCTATTGCATTAACCTTGGAGATGCCTAATACATAGGATGCCATTGACAAGAGGTTTTTTCCATAAACAACTTGATATGGTGTCATTTTAGTAGGTCCATGGTAGGTGGTATTGTACCACCATTCAACAAGGGGAAGGCATTGTGCCCTATTATAGCTTAGACACTCCCTAAAAGAAATCTCCAACCTTACTTCAATGGGAAGCCTAAGGATACTATCAAGTGAATCGCTACCTATCAGCTATGTGATTTACTCCACTCTTTAGGCCACGAAAACCAAGCCAAGGGCGGATCCCACCTGGCCAAGCTAAGTCCTATCATTGCGATTGGGATTGGTGAGAGTAAAGGCTTAGTCTAACTTGGTTGACTTCTCTAGAAGGTTTACTCAAGATAAGCGAGAGAATACAAAGTCAAATGGACGTTTGAAAAATTAAAGATTTTCTTACATTCATTTGTGAAAATAATGCAATACAAATTGTCCAATGTAAAATATGTGAATCACAACTATTACTGCATCATATTACCATCTACAATATCACATCCACAAGAGTATGGAAATCATAGACTGTTTATATTCATTTAATAAAGTGTATTATTATATGACTGTAAATGCTAATGTTCTACCAACATGTACTATGAACAATTATGAAATCAATGGATAAGAAACATGTACTCAACAAACACATTTTAAACTAGTAGAGACCATCACAGATAGGAAATGCAATGTGTCAATGGAATGACAAGTATAGTGTGTGTGTGTATTAGCAAAGACTATCATGTATATCGTTTAGATTTCCAGAGTGAACACATATTAAATTGCTTTAAACCAATGAATGTGTGCCCAAACTATAATTGCAACTCCAATCTCTGAAATCGGTATAGAGGACAATAGGAAATAAATGCTATAGTATTGATCTTATAGGTTAGTTTAGGCACTTGGTACAATGGCACAAAGATCAACCCTAGGGATGGTGCTAATATTGTTCAATGTTGCCACAAAGATAATATAACATCACACAACCCCTACTACAATAATAGTCCTAGAATTCAACCCTCACACTCAACAAATAAATGGAACAATACCCTTTAGAATAGGTCGTTGGAAGGGCTTTAAAGATGGAAGGATATTTGATATGCAACCTGACAAAGAGAGAAGTAAATAAAGTCTAGAATATGACTGAATTAGAACAAGTTCTCTATTTGTAATACCTTGCAAAAATTTGATAGCAGATGATAACGCACAAATGAGGTAATGATTAGGGCCAAGGTCAAATCGTTGGAACAATTTTTGGTATGGCTTGATAGCTGGAAGAATATGAAGTGATAACATTTGCAACATCCCTCAAGAATGGAAGGATAGCCTCGGATCTTACCTCTGTAGACCTTGCAAATAGATCGATGAAATGGCCAACATGTTATATGGCTCAATGAAGCACCAGCCAGGGTATCAAGATATAGGAAAACACAACACCAAGCCTTGGGTTTGGTATGGTAGGATCAAGACTTTGAAGGCAAGCTCCAAACTCTCAATTGTTGGCTAAGAAATGTCAAATTTGTTGGATCGACCAACAACAAATCATAAAAAGACATGCAATGATGCTTAAAAAAAATAGAAAAAAGGGTGGAATCAAAGATTTATTTTTTGATTGAAGAATAGATGAAGACTACTGCCTACCATTGAGCCATGGGATCTTCCCTATATTGCTGATATTTTATGGACAATATGTTGAAGTTTTCTCTCACCTAGGGTTGGGAGAAGAGCATCATACTTGAAAAACAAAAAGGGCCATCAAATATAAAGGGGGTTAAATCTAATGAAGAAAATAACCAAAGTCGAGCAGGCTCTTACTCAACAATCACGAAGTAATAAGACAAAATCATGAAGATATTCCTCCTATATACATCCATATGCATGCTAAAGAATGCTTAGAAAAGTAAAAACATAGAAATGACTCATACCTCTTTGGCTTCTCCTTCCCCGCAAAAACCCTTTCCACTTCAAGTGCTACAACCCTATCGATTTCCTTTGAAGAACATGGAACATTACTTGAATAGGAAAACAAAACTTCTGACAAATAGTAGGAAAACTTCTTTTTGTGTTCTCCAATGATTTAATATGGAGGAGTCTTCCTTTTAAAGGTGAAGTTGTTCGAATACAGTACAAAACCATGTGCTAGATCAAAACCATGAGATCCAAAACCACTAGCTTGTCAAAACCGCAGGCAATACAAATAATAGTAAAAATGCATCCCATAATTTGCTTACAAAGTGAAATGTTTCTCTTAAAGAGGTCAAAGTAAAAATAAAAACCACATGTGTGATCAATATGGACTCAAGAGAAGTGCGCCCCTCAAAAGGTGGTGTCCACTTGCAAGAGAATGGTCCATGGTCAAGTCAAATGATTCGACGACCACATGAGAAACCTCCTCAAACCAAGGAAACATCCACATGTAAAATATTATCCTCAAAGCCCTCACACATGTGAGCTATCCAAGCAAAGAGGTGGTCTCTAAAAGCACGTGTGGGCTCAATAGACTAAGCCCTTCTCATGGAATGGTCCAATAGATGTGCCACATCATCAAGGGGTCCAAGTCACCATGTGTAGTTATCCTCGTAATGTGAAAACACCCTCTCTAATGCACTAAATACTCCCACGTGTGGTACAAAGGGAGTAAATAATGCATGAGCATGCAATGAAATGTCCAACTAAGTAAGCAAGATGCACATAAATGGTCCATGTGGCATGTGTGATGACATGGCATTTATGTCATGGCCTAATGCACTATCATCAATACCAATGCAATGACACATATGTTGATGTGGTGCACCGATCCCAAGGTAAATGTCACATATCCCAATGTTTGTAGATATGACCATATAAGAGTACATGAATCCCTATGCATCATCACAGATTCCAAAGCAATTTCAAAGATCTCGATGGATGGTACATATATCCCAATGCATAATACCCACTTAAAGTGATGTGTCTAGCCTCTTAGCAAGCCATTAATTGGTAACACTTGGTGACAATCTCTTAGTAAAACATAACAAAGAGGGTTAGTTTTAAGACTTGCCTAAATCTTACCAAGGGGAATAAAATTAACTATTATACATGCAACAAGTACTATGACAACCCATATTTGCTAAGTACCTAGGTGAAAGATAGGCAATAGTAAGTGATGATGATGAAAGGGAAGGGGGAATAATTTCATGTGACGACCCTCAAAGTCTTAGACATGCACGAGTCTTTTTTTTCATTTATTTATTCATCTAGCTTCATTTGGCTAGGATTTTTTTGCTTGCAATAGCCTTCTAGAAGAAGCTTAACATTGAGTTACCATCCTTGGTAGTATTTCTTACTACCCCTTTAAGCCTTTTTCTTTAACTGTTCAGTTTATTGAACAAGTCCCTGTTATTTAGATATTCATAGAAAAAATAGGGACTAGGTCATTGGCCTCATAGCGAGGGGCATTGCTCAAGCTTAATATTTGGCTTTTAACTTTAACTCTTCACCTCTTAGCCTTAGTGGCTTTATTGATTTAGACTTTAATTTTGACCTTTGAGAAATCATACATGACCAGGATGCAAAATTTTATGTGGATGGAATGAATGATATTGGGGAGGTGAAAAATGGTTAGCATGGTTGGGATATGGATGACACTATCTATCCTATACACCCAGTGGTAGAAGTTAACCAAGAAATGACACACTTCTAACGTAAAACATGTTCCCCAAGTTACTACGAGGCAAGTAATAAAACCATGTAATGTTATGAAATGCTAAGAGACAATCGTTAGGTGTTTATTAGTTTACGATGGTAAAAAAGTTATATCATCATATCCAAATAGGTATTGATACATGAAATATAAAATGAAGCAAGTTGAACTATACCATACCATACCATAGTGCATCTGTCATCTACGGAGGGGGGATGAAAGTAACTACACCACAACTAAACTATCACAATAATGTATCTGGTAGAGGTCAAGAAGAATTTTGTCTCGATTTGGCGAAGATGAGCATGACACCTCATGTAGGCAGTAATATGACACCCTTGCAAGGGTATCCAAAGGTTGTCACCCCCAAGGGGGTAACGGTGCCCATTGTTGACCACTTTTGTTTGACCATCAATCCAAGGATGATATGTAATGCTCATATCCAAGTGTGTACCTGGAAGTTTAAATAGCTCCTACCAAAATTTGCTAGTGAATATGGGGTCCTGATTCGAGACAATGGAAGTGGGCATACCATGTAACTTGAAGATCCGATCCATGAAGGTTTGGGAAACCAAGGAAGGAGTGAAAGGATGAGCTAGGGAAAAAAATGAGCAGTTTTTGAAAAATCGTCAACAACCATCATGATGATTGATTTGTTGCTCGCTTTCAGGAGACCCACAATACAATCCATTGAAGTGTTTATTTAGATCCATTTTGGGATTGGTAGTGGTCGCAATGCCCCTAGTATATTCATTGTCTTTCTCTTGTTTCAATGGCAAGCATCACAGAATGCTAAACAATCATGGATATTTATTTTCATGCTTTCTTGTAAAAATGAACGTTTAATTCGTTCATAGTTTTTATGAAAGCCAGAGTGACTTGCTATCGGTGATGAATGTAGCTCCTCTAAGACACATTATTTTAGGGTTGAATATTTTTCCATAACAACGCACCCTTTATATCTCAATGTATCTTGTTGCCATGTATAAATTTTAGGTGGGTTGGGTTCTACCTAAAGTCTTTGGATGAGTTACCTTGAAGCATTATTTGCTAGCCATTCCCTACGGGCTTCCTCGAGCCATCCTGGACTTGGTAATGATAAGGAAAGTAGTGACCCATCCTCCTCAAATTGTCTGGATAAAGCATCAACCACAACATTCTCTTTACCCTTCTTATATATGATCTCATAATCATACCCCAACATCTTGGTGACCCATTTATGTTGCTACGATGAATACAATTGTTGATTGAGGAATTACTTCATACTATGATGGTCAATCTTGATATGAAAATGCCTTCCTATGAGATAAGGCCTCAAAGTCTCAACTACATGAAGGATAACCATCAATTCCTTCTCATATGTGGATTTTCCCAAATTACAGTCACACAATTGCTTATTGGTGAATGCCAAGGGGTGCCCTTCTTGCATAAATGTTGCTCTGAGACCTTTGGATGATGCATCACATTCTAAGATAAAAGTCTTCTTAAAGTTAGGCATTGCTAATACTCGAGTAGTGCACATGGCTTCCTTTAAAGTAGTGAAGGCATGTGTCATTTCATCATTCCAGACAAAGAAATTATTTTTAAGGAGTGAAATAAGGGGAAATACAATTGTTGGAATGCACATGAATGGAGATCAATGTGGAATACATTTTATTAATATGATACACACATAAACAAATGATCTCAACCTTTGGATTCATCTTCCAAGAGGTCTCTTGGACCCTCGATGACAATTCCTATTCACTTGTGACTTTTCATATTTCCTCTCAAATGGATAATACAAAATACCATAACCCTAACGTATTAGGTTTCCCACATTCCCTACCTTAATCCAAAGGGATGGATGTGAGTCCAAGCAAAGAGATGAAATCTGGATGTGGATAACTACCAATGGTTGGATCTGCTCTTTGAATCTAATGGTTTGGGGATGACCACAAACCAAATCGATAGCACACACTGATCTCTTCTACTAAATGGTGGTTTAAGGAAGACCACAAACTTTGGAACTTGGCTCTAGGGCTTAGTGGCTCCTAGAACATTTTATAATTTAACTAGAAGTTGATGTCTTTTGCTAACATGAAGTGCTCTCAAATGGTGGTTTAAACATGACCACAAACTATTGTCTAGCAGAAGATGTAAGTATTATACTAAATGGTGGTTTAAGGAAGACCAAAAACCAAATCATGTTGGTCGAATATGGCTATGATTCTGGCTCACTTTTTCTTGCTCAACTGATAGGACTTTGAAACTTGAAGTTTGACGGTCGATCATTAATATTATCGCCCTCTTCAGGTACAAGGTGAGAAGATGAAAATATTCCCACTACAAATGTTTCAATACTTGAGAATGAATTCTTTGGTATGACCGGTATATCTTCTGGACTGTTGATGACCACTGCCAAGAAGTGATCCACCCATAGCGATTCTTTACCCTTACAAATTTCTTACATTTAGAGCATTTGTCTGGAGGATGATTATCAAAACACCGATCCTCCATGTGGCCAAGTCAATGGCAATGTTGGTATTTAGGAATTTGATCTTGAATTGGAATGGGTAAAGATGAATTTTCTTGAAGGAATTTAGCACTCTGGAACTGGATTGGTTTGGAATAATATAGAATGTAATAGGTCACTTCCATTTTGTATCCAAGACATTTTCTACGCTTGTTGTTGATGATTTCTTCCCAAGGTTTGATGATGGGCTTGGAAAGTGCAAGAGGAACTTGTTTATGACAAACTTCATCTTCATTTGAATATACTTCTGAAGTGGCGTCACTAATTTGATCATTTGTTGGATATTGATAGGAATCATTCCCAAATTTAAAAAG
The DNA here is from genome assembly GCA_010110895.2 of Picea sitchensis. NCBI lineage: Eukaryota > Viridiplantae > Streptophyta > Pinopsida > Pinales > Pinaceae > Picea > Picea sitchensis. The sequence goes on from SNQJ01S0020288.1 coordinate 143,553, forward strand.
AGAATTGTTCTAAACAAGGACTAGTTCGTAATGTTGATTATTTTTTTGTATTTCATCTTGTTGGAGTTGTGATTCAAGTTGGAGAAATTTGGTTTTGTCCTGCAAATCTTGTAAACGAGTTAGAACATTAGTGAGAGTTGCTTTGTCAATCGTGACCTTATTGTTGAAAATATAGAGTATTAGAGTATTCGATAACTCTAATAGTTTATCAATTCGAGTCATTTAAATATTGACTTAGACCTTAAAGGGTTTCTTGCAGCTCCACCCTTTAACAATCAAACTCAACAATTCAAACTTAACAAATGAAAGGTGTCGACTTCTACAAAAAATGCACCCATTTACATTGTAATTATGTAGTATTCCAGTTATAAAATAGTATGCAGAACAAAAATAATTAGTTATAAATGGCAGAGAAACAATGATATAACGAGAACAATACCAGAATAATACCAGAAATATCACTTTGATTACTGAGATCAATGTTCACTTGCTTCTTCGAGGGGGCAACCTCCAACAAAGCATAGCTCTATTACAATAATATGCAAGACAAAACTTATCATGCCTCTACTCTTATTTATACTAGATCTATCTATCCAAAAGAACAATCTAGAAGAAGATCCTTCTAGAAGCGGAAGCTTCTATTATGTCTTCTTACAATTGACTTATTCCTCCTTATTGCTAGGCCTTATTAATATCGACCTTTATTACATGGAAATATATTATTCTACCCACTTGAGGGGTTAGTTAGGTTAGGTCCCTAACATGCCCTCCCCCTTAAAATTAGCCTTATCCTCAAGGCTTGAGATGAGGAAATTGTTGCAAAATGCTAGTTGGCTCCCGGGTGGCATCAGCTGGAGTTGTATCGTTACACTGAACTAACACTTCCTTGATGGTGCGCTGACGAAGATGACACTCACGTTGGTCCAAAACGGCTTGTGGTTGCAACCAGATGGATCCTTCTTCAGCCAATTCGGGAAGTTTGGTTTGAGTTTGGCACTTAGTGTCAATCACCTTCTTTAACTAGAAGACATGAAAAACATGATGGATATTGGAAGAACTAGGCAAAGCTAAATGATAGGCCACCAGTCCCACACGCTTGAGAACTATATAAGGACCATAAAATTTGGGCGCCAGTTTCTGACAATGTTCGACTTTGAGTGAAGTTTGTTTACAAGGTTGCAAGCGAAGAAATACATGGTTGCCTTATACAAATTGACGTTGTAAGCGACCTTGATCATCTTGTTGCTTCATGCGATTCTGAGCCATTACCAAATTCTCTTTGAGGGTACGAAGAATAGCCTCTCGAACTGTAAGTGTTTGGTCAACCGCCTGAACCTTTGAGACACCTAACATGTAGGAGAGAATGAAAGGTGGATTTTGTCCATATACTGCTTCAAAAGGAGTCATGCGAGTAGTGGTATGGTAAGAAGTGTTGTACCACCATTCAACTAATGCTAACCATTGAGCCCATTGATTTTGCCTTTCAGAGGCAAAACACCTCAAATAAGTCTCCAAACACTTGTTGACAACTTCAGTTTGACCATTAGTCTGGGGATGATAGGTTATGTTGAGATGTAATTGGGTGCCCTATAGCTTGAACAATTCTTGCCAAAAATTGCTGGTGAAAGTGAGGTCTAAATAAAAAACAATAGAATGAGGCATGCCATGAAGCTTGAAGATAGGATCCATGAAAAGTTGAGCCACAATGGATGCAGTAAATGGATGTTGCAGAGCACAGAAATGAACATACTTGGAAATACGATTAACTACCACCATGATGACTAACTTATTGCTTGATTTAGGTAACCCCACAATGAAATCCATAGAGATGTCTCTCTAAATAACAGGTGGAATTGGAAGCGGTTGAAGAGATGTGCCAGGGGCTTTGATTGTTTCTCCCTTGTTACATTGACAAACATCACATTCGACCACAAAAGTGTGAACGTCCTTTTTCATGCCATCCCAGAAAATAGAACGTTTGACCCTGTCATAGGTTTTGGTAAACCATCAGTGCCCAACTGTGGGAGTAGCATGAAGCTCAGAAAGCACCATGGATTAAAGTTGTGACTTTTTACTTAAATACAAACGACCTTTGTAGCGAAACTCATCATTGTGCCAAGAGTACCCTGAGGAAACTGGAGAATTGTCTTGCAACTGTTGGATCAGGTGCAAAATTTTAGAATCTTGTAGCCATTCCTGGCGAACAACTTGGAGTCAATCTGGGACAATGAAGGATAGGGAGAAAAGGAACCCTTCATCTTCATATTTTCGAGAAAGAGTGTCAACAACCACATTTTCTCTACCTTTCTCGCAAATGATCTCATAATCATATCCAAAGAGCTTAGTTATCCATTTTTGTTTCTCTAGAGAGGAAGGTCGTTGCTCCAAAAATTACTTGAGGCTTTGATGATCTGTCTTAATTTGGAAGCATTGACCCAAGAGATAAGAGTGTCAGAGATCTACTGCATGCAGGATAGCCAACATTTCCTTTTCATAGATTGATTGGCCCAAATGGCAGTCTGACAATTGTTTGTTGGTAAATGCCAAAGGTTTGCTCTCTTGCATAAGGAATGGTCCAATTCCTCTCCCGGAGGCATCACATTCTAGGACAAAGGTCTTTGTGAAATCGAGAAGGTCTAAGACCAGAGTAGTGCACATAGCCTCCTTCAATGCTTGAAAGGCCTGATCAACTGCGAGAGTCAAAGTGAAAGAATTCTTTTTAAGTAGAGCAGTGAGAGGCACCACAATCTTGACATAATTTTGAACAAACTTGCGATAATATCCTGTTAAACCTAGAAAACCACACAATATTTTGATAGTCTTCGGGCGAAGCCAATCCTGCATGGCTTCAATCTCCTTAGGATCCACCCGGACACCAACCTTGCTAACAATATGACCCAAGTACTCAACTTTTGACGTGCCAAAGGCACATTTAGAGTGTTTGAGGAAAAGTTGATGTTGAGAGAGTAGATGAAGAACTTGATCCACATGGGAAAGATGGGATTGCCAAGTTTTACTATATATGAGAATATCATCAAAGAAAACTAAGACAAAAGGACAAAGAAAAGGATAGAAGACATGATTCACGAGGCTTTGGAAGGTGGAGGGTGCATTACATAGGACAAATGACATGACCAATAACTCATAGTGACCCTCATGAGTTCAAAAAGCAGACTTGGGGATGTCAGCGTCTTGCATATGGATCTGGTGATAGCCTGAACGCAAATCGAGTTTGGTGAAATACTAAGCACCACTCAACTCATCCAAGAGATCATCAATGACAAGAATGGGAAACTTGTCCTTGATGGTTAGTTTATTAAGGGAACGAAAGTCAAGGACACATGCGCCAATTACCTATTTTCTTAAGTACCATGACCACATGAGAAGAATAAGGGTTGGTACTGGGGTGGATAACACCCGCTTGGAGCAATTCCTGCATGATTTTCTCAACTTCATTCTTTTGGACAAAGGGATGACAATAAGGGTGAACATTGGGAGGAAGACTGCCAGGAACAAGGGGTATGGAATGATCATGAACATCACGAGAAGACGGAATTCCCTAAGGAGTGGAAAAAACAACTTGGTGTTTGGAGAGAATAGCTTGGAGTTCAGGATACACAGAGGGTGTCTCAACTACGTGAACAGAATGGAGTTGAGAAATAATACCGGAGTGGCCTTTCTTGAGGAGTTTTTCCATGTGATGGGAATTGATGATCTCAGGAGAACAAGCGATGAGACCTTGGAAGTGATACCTGTTGAGGAAAAGGTATGAATTACCTTACTCAATCATTTTCAAATCTTGCCTGGCTAGGACAAGATAGTCGGGAATGTCACCCTTGGTTTTATAGCCTCAAAAATATTCTCTCAATCTGTAAGTATTAATTACTAGGATTAAGGTTGCTTTATTAATGAAAATAATGTTGCAATATAAAATAAAGTTTATATAAGTTTCTGAAATATATATAGATTAAAGAAAGTAAACATGGAGATCAAAAAGGCAAAAGTAACCAAGTCATCAATACATATATATAAGACAAAATAACAATCTGATTTATTTCATTCTTAGATATCAAAAGTGTTTTTCTCTTTACAAAACCCCTGTGAGGGCATGGACCAAAGTTTGATTTAGAGATCCCTGATGAACACCATATAAAAAGACTGATAATCAAGCAAAACTGAAATTTATAATTTGGATCAACTTGCCACAAACTGCTGCCAATTTGACTCTGCAAGATATTCTTTATCAACCATGAAACTTAATTCACAAACAAACAAGAATACACAAACTATCAAGGATGGACCAACACCTCTAAAACAAGCGTCTGAAAGGTTTGGTTCAATCTTGAACCTTGTTGTCTACAATAAGACCCTGCTGTCACAAAGAGAATTAGGCTTTGAATAAACTCAAGAATGAATGAAAACTGAAACTATATTATGAAACCAAAAGAGCAAACCTTAGTCTTGCGTTCTCCTTCTACTCTCCCTTTGTTTCTTCTTCTCATTCAACTTTTATTCTTTCCAAATAAGTTGAAATAGTTCAACTACTTTCTTTAGTTAAGTTAGTTTGACTTAACTAATTAGTTTAGGAGAGGTAAATAATAATAATATAGTTAAGGGTCTTTAATTAATAATAACTAGGTAGGTGGGACCCCTTGTGACTCCCGTAAATATCTTCTTTTCAAATCATAAAATATAACACAAAAGAATAATCATTTAAATCTCCTGCCACCCTTGTAACTCCCCTAAATATCCTCCAAAGTGAATATTTTAAATATCATAAATAATTGATATCATATCCAAAAAATATATAAATATCCACATCATCCATATTATCCATATGATTCACAAAATACCAAAACAGAGCTTGTTGTCCCAAAATTTTGAAAACCAATAGCACTGTCTTGATCAACTCAAATCATAAAAAAACACAATCTAAAAGCCATACTTGCCACACTAGAAGGCAGTTTTTCTTTTTCCAATGTTGTCCCCCTTTGATTTCCCAGAAGTAACACGTGGTTGATTAGAACCTTGGGGCTGTATTTCGTTGATAACATGGGAACATTCATCCTTCAAATGCATGCAAGAAGACATAGATTTTGAGGAATCATCTGAGGGAGAGGAAGGGGAGGCCGTTGCTTTTCCTTTATCTTGCACACGGGGAACATCAATTTTTAGTATTTTACTAGCATGTGAAGATTGAACAGGTGAATCAACACACACAATCTGGACATTAGGATTGACAAGTTGTGGGAGAGGCAATGACATATTGGGTCAGCCACGATGGTGGGAGACAGTCAGATTGACAATCTCTTGCCATCCATTAGTTGCAGGTACTTCAAGTTGCAAGGACACATGTGGAGGAACGAGAATGCTAGGGATGTTTTGAGACTGGAAATGAGGTCTTTCTGGCCGAGGGTGTACTGCTTCATGACCAATCCATTTAAAGAACTCAACTTGGAACACCTGGTTCAATTCTTGGGGATCAACATCAAAATGGATGGAAAATCTAGGAATTCTAGACCCTCAGTTCCAATTTCCCCTAACTCTGTTATTTCTGCCATGGTTGCCCCTACTGAAGATACTCATCCTGTAGCAGCAGTTCGTCAGTAATGAAGCTCTTAATAAACCATACATGAATCAACAATTGGCTAAAAAATTGACATGAGATACATGAAAATCCATCCATAACAAACCATTCAATAATCGTCAAGTGAACAAGGGGTGATATGGTTCATGGGACATATCGATGGAGTGTAATTAGCAAAAAGTGGTATAATGATAGGGGATTAATACACGAATATTGTTCAACAATTAATTAAACAATTTAACTGTGTAATAAAATACCAAAATATCAATCACCATATCTTTGTTGTGTTTTTCTTTATCTCTTTTACACATGCTTCCTTTTTAATTTATTTCACAGAACAGGGATGCCATAAATGAAATTGGGATTATGAGGGGAATGTAATGAGCGAAAAGTGGTAGAATGGCAGTGAAATAATATGGATACTGTTCAAATGATAATAAATCAAAACATGCAATCAAACATATCTATGTTATGACCTTCAAAGTTCAACAATATTCACTTTTCAAAATCACAATTTAAACTGTTACTTCCTTTGACAACTTTGCTTGTTGGCTTCTAAACAATAATCTATATGCCCATACCTATTTAATTACAACAACCTTTGTATTCATATAATCATTACATGATAGTCATTACGAAAAGCATTGCAATCGATATGAGAAAACACAGTAACCCTTTGAGACACAACCATTAACTCAATATTTAATCTTTAAACCAACAAGAACATGCACAATATTTATAACCATTTGTATCCATCAATTATTTAAACACCATCCAAAACAATCAACTGGACGTTATAACTCTTAATCGGGCCTTAAACAATTCGCGCACAGGTGACCGCTTTATATAGCCAAAATAACGATTGAACCAAACGACATTCAATATTCTGAGCCCAAGCTTCAAACAAATCAGTGTGTAAAGACTTCTTCCAGAATTTCCAAACGAGGGATGCAACCAAAATCATGCCCAAGCAACTAAGCATGCACAGTGCTCCATCAACCATCGACTGGAGTAAAATGATATCAATTTCATATTTATGGTTTAAAACAACAAGTGGAAGGTAAGAACAAGTTGTTCAACCAGAGGGTTAAGACTTCGAATAACGCAGACAACTCATGCCTTTCACAATTTACCACATAACCATAACATGTAACAATACTCTCGACTGTAAGGATTACAAAAATGACAGACTGTCAATTCCAACAGGAAAACGAAATGAAGGCAATCCATTTAATCAACTCTGTAAAATGAGTGACAAAGCACAAACCCGTGCCTCACCAGAAAGCATCCATAATGCTTCTATCAACTTGTGGGTGATGTTAAACTCATACTGTGCAATGTTCTCCAGGAAACTGTGTCAGTGAGGGCAACACAAGGTGGCTAACAACTCATAGTTTTTGCAATACAAGGCACAAATATTTTAATCTTTCATCAGTTCACATTGCAACCCACAGGGTCAAAAATACTAGCCATAGAGACGAACATGGAGTGAGAAACTTCAACACAGAGACCTGTTATGACAGTCTATAAGTAGGGTACGCGCAAAGTTTAGAGCTTTGGCAAGCCATGCTACTCAATTTCAATAGAGATGCTAGACCCAAAACCTAAACCATAACTGAGCAGGCTCCACTACAAATATTTATCCAATAAACCCATGCAAAGATTACACGCATGAAGGAGAGCATAACCAATTTTTTTTTAAAGTGCCAACAATCTAGAATAATCGTCATAAGAAACCATAGACATAAACACCAATACACAGTTCAAATATCTCATAACAACTCAAGAAACACACGAACCACGAGCAATCCAGAGCCAAAATTTTATTCAAAGGGTAGAGTAACCATCATGGATGGAAGAGGAAGAAACCCATAACCGGAAAAATCATGTGTGAGGAAAAACAAGATTATATCTCCTTTACGATCGAACAACGCGGAACAACAACAACCACCAGAGCCAAAACCAAAATGCAAGAATGACTAGGGTGACGGGCTCGAGCGAAGTTTGAGGGACGTACAATAAATGCACGTCGCTTCTCCCTTCCAACCTCTTTCAATTCAACGTACGAGGCAAGTCAATTCACCATAGCACTAAACAATTAATCAACCACATATCCATTGCCATATCACTTTTGCATAGTGCACCACCCCTTGGTAATAACAACTTCTTTAAATAACAATGTGTTAGGAACATAACCCAATGTGTAACCATATATGAAATTCGAACAAGGCGCATAACCATAGTAGCAAAGGTCTAGAGCACCCATGCTTTGTCATGATAATATAACATTAAAACTCAAGTATAGTTCTTTTATTAAAAAAAAATCTCCATTATTATCCTCTATCAAGACCATTTAAACCATTTAATGCCACGTTCAATGCAATATCAAAGCCAAAACTAATAATAATTCTTCCATTTATAGGGCAGTCTTAACATATTCAGTGAGAGCTCATCGAAGCCATTTAGTGCCATGTTTTAATCATCTAACCAACATATATCACTATAACATTCTAAACCATGATCTGAAACACATGAATTGTAGAAGACTGTGCTAGTACCATCACATAAGCAAACAAAAAAGAAGCGTTGCTTATTCACCATAGTGCCATAAGTCTACAAGGGGGTCCCACCTACTAGTTTATTATTAATATAGATATATAATAAAGCTTGGCAATCATTTGCGAGCATAGTATTCATCGTTGCGCTTTTAAGCGTCAACAAACTGCGACTCCACAGGGAAATTTGTTTCCAACAGATTAAAAACTCAGAATGTCTGGTTTCGTAGACTAGGTGAACAATAGATCAAGGAATTATATATCAGAATGATTATGCAACAGGGGAAGTGAGGCGGTTTAAGGGAAAAAAATGATTCGGGACTTTGGGAATAACTCATGAAAAGTGTTAC
>SNQJ01S0020289.1:30666-63307 GCA_010110895.2 Picea sitchensis
CAATAAACATAGTGAACAGAAAAGGGGTAAACCAAGGATGGTTATTAATTACAGAGCTTTAAATGAAGCTTTGTTACCATTAAGATTCCCTTTGCCTTCTAAAGAATTACTATTCTCTAAAATAGGGAAATGTAATGTATTCAGCAAGTTTGATTTAAAGAGTGGATTTTGGCAGATTGGCATCATACCCAAAGATAGGTATAAGACTGCCTTTGTTGTACCTCAAGGGAAATATCAATGGAAGGTCATGACATTTGGTCTGAAGAATGCCCCCTCAGAGTTTCAAAAATGCATGGATGATATCTTCAGACATCTTCAATTTGTAATTGTGTATATAGATGACTTACTAATCTGCTCTGTAGATATGAGACAGCATGTACAACATTTAAAGCAAGTTTATGAACTTTTGTTTAAGCATGGACTTGTGCTTAGTAAATCTAAATTATGATGGGCACAATCAAAGATTGAATATCTTGGACTCATACTTTCCCAAGGAGAAGTAGAGCTCCAGGATCATGTTTTGAAGAAATTGTCTGAGTTCCCTGATGAGATTCTGGACAGAAAACATCTACAAAGGTTCCTAGGTTGTTTAAATTATATCCGACAGTTCTATGAGAATCAGGCAAAAGATGTTCAGATATTGCAGAAGAGACTAAGCAAGTCAATACCCTGGAACTATAAAATGACACAAGTAGTCTAGATCATAAAGCAAAAACTCCAGAACTTACCCAAGTTACATATTCCAGATTTATCCCTCCATTTAATCTTAGAAACCGATGCCTCTAATGAAACATGGGCAACAATCCTTTTACAAAAGAATGGTCCAAAGCTGGAAGAAGTATGTATCTATACTTTTGGATGTTTTTCTAATGCTGAGTCAAGATATCCCTCTTCCCACAAAGAAATTCTTGCAGTCAAGAATGGAATAAAGAAATTCAGGATGTTTCTTAAACCCATCCATTTTACTGTAAGAACTGATTTAAAACATATGAAAGGGATGCTTACTAATCAAAGGTTACTTGAACAGGGGAACAACAGAGTTCTGAGATGGAGCCTTTGGCTAGATGGCTATGATTTTGATATACAATACAAGCCTGGTAAAGAAAATTGCATTGCAGATCTACTGACACGAGAAGCTGCACCTCCATCAGACAAAGATAAAACAATCAAATGGCTTCATCCTCCCTAAGCTCCATGACTATGGAAGCCCCACCAGGATTCAAATGGGTCTTGTTCTATAAAGACTGTACATATTGTTTCTGCTTTGATTGTTTAGCCCGTCATATAAAAAACAGTCCATCTAGTCTACGCATTTTAGAATTCTGGATTGATAAATATAATGGTTATGAATCATATGGTAGATATTTCAGATAAAATAGAGATTTATTTAGGGGAATGATGACTGGTGGACCACATCAAGGACAAGTCTACATTAGCCTCTACTCTCCTACATTATCATATGAAGATTATTGCAAAATCTTGCATCAAATCAAATATGATGGCTGCTGCTGGATAACATTTGAATGTGATTTGTTCAAAGATTATTATTATTCTTGGTCAGGTTGGCTGTACCTATTGTTTTGGCAATACTGTCCAAGGGATGCAAATTTCTTCAACAAGACAGATAAAGAAGCCTTCAAAATTTGGTTTCATGCTGAAGTCTGTGAAGCTTCTCAACATGAAGCATGGTTTGTTTTCAGTCTATCTTATATGAGCAGTGAACTCCACTATGTGCCGACAGAACCATATCAACCTCCTTGCTATAAATTTACCAGTACTTATTATGGTAATTTATGTGTTCCTGAAAATGAATTAATTCCAGCAATGCAAGGATCACCTTTCTATAGGTGCTTCAGTGGACTTCCTCCCTTCTCGTCAGATCACAGCTCACCTCCGTCCAGTCATGAGTATAATAGTGATTTCTCTTTCGACTCTGTAGCAGAATTTAATATTCAGAATATGCTAGAAGCGTGATGGACCCAGTAGTCCATATTTGTAATAATGAAGAATCATTTGTTCATGTCTATCGGGCCGACAGTGGTGTCCTGACGGTTCGTGGGTTCTGTAAACTCCACAGTGTAAAGATTAGGAATATATTTTTTTTTAGTCTATGTCATTCTAGAAAAGGTATGATGGGTCCCCATATGGCCGAGCCTCCAAGGGACGAGATAACAGCTGTAGTCCATAGCTGCCCCATCTATCTCTTCAGAGAATCTTTTGTAACTGGCAGTTGCCCGTAGCTCATTACCGGGAACCTGCTTAGAGATGTATAAATAAGTGCCCCCTCTCCTCATTCTAGGCATCCGAGAATTGAGTCGAGAGAATCTAAGTAAGTATCTAGAGTCGAGCAGTGTGTATCCTCTTTGCTTCTCTTGCCTTCGAGATCCTGAGTTAGCAAATGAAAAACACTGATCTCAAGTGTAATATCAGTGTATAAGGTCCTGTCCGATTTGAAGTGCGTACTTTGGTATATGGTATCAGAGCTAGTTTTTACCATTTCTTCATAATGGTTAGAACTAGAACCATTATATATATATATATATATAATGGTTCTAGTTCTAACCATTATTTTCCACGAATATTAACTATAAATAATCCCCATCTCTAAAGACGATTTTCTTCATTAATGTAAATAAAATAAGCCAACCAATTCTAATGATTACTTGATTTTCAATGAAAAGTAACCATTAAAATCACACCCAAGTTCTATCAAAGATCCTTATTATCTTATATGTTTGATCTCACATGTATGCTTAGCTAATTTATCCCTCCCTTGTAAATTCCCTTTTATCATTATGGAAGTGATGTACTTATTTTTAGTAAATAAGGATTAGTGGAACTAAGGCTTAGGCTTATGCAAAATTGTTTGTTAATTGCTTTTTTTTTGGAGACCATATCCCAACTATTATGTGTATCCAAAATTCCTTATTTCCATTATAATTCCATTCTTCTCAAGTTGCCTTTGGAAGCTCTATCAAAATTCAATTTTATAAAAATAAGTTAAGGTGAGATTCAATACAACAATGATGTTGTGGTATCTATCCTTTGGGCATTGACAACAAACATCTTTAAATTCCTAAAATTTTAACTTCAATTTGTATTCTAATATTTCAATTAAATTTTTTATCAACAAACTTGAACTAAATAATTTTTATTGTTTATTTTGCAAATATTGACAACAAACATCTTTAAATTCCTAAAATTTTAAATTCAATTTGTATTCTAATATTTCAATTAAATTTTTTATCAACAAATGTTGAACTAAATAATTTTTATTGTTTATTTTGCAAATTTTACTTCAATGTTAACTAAATACTTAATATATCCATATTCTTTTATATTTCAATTAATTTTTATAAAACAAATAAACTATAAAAATTTGAAATCATAAAATCATAACATACTTATTCAAATTCCAAACTTACTATAAAACTTTCATATGTGTTCCAAGAGAAAGTGTTCAATAAATGCCTTAAACCCTGTTTATCCATATAAAGTGTTTCGACCATTCTATAAGTATTAATTAATTTAAATATATAGATAAATTAATGTCAATAAAGTTATATTCAAAATGCATTTACTTAATAAATAAATTAGAAATAGAAAATGAATTTTTAAAAATAAATCTTCCCCTCACTTTGTCTAACCTTTGGAAATTCTTAATTTTTGACTCAACAATTCTTTTCAACGATTCTTTACTTCAATGGAGACGTGAGACTTATAAATGAAGTCCATGGATGGGCTTCTCTTATATGTTTTGGAAATTGATATATTATGAGGATTTTCTTTGTTCTTAAGTTACTATAACCTATAACCTGGATTTATTGTTTATCATCTTGTAAATCGTCCACATATTGGCTCATAGTGGACATCGTTTTTTTTCATAACATATAATATAAAGCTTTAATCTCTAATGCAACCAACAATGGAAAATTCCAAACATTTGTCCATCAACATTTGTTTAAGAAGATGAAGTGAATGGTGTGGGAAATATATCACTGTGATAATTTTACAAAATTATAACTGTAAGAAACCATTTGTTACCCATGCCAATACTAAAGTGAGAACACATGCCATTTTTTATGACTATACAAAAGATTTTGCTGCGTTGATTGCAATCAAATGCTCCAGTGGATCTAGTAATAGGGATTTATAAATACCCACCACTGTACAAAAAGAAATAAGAAGAAATGTACAAAACTCAATAGGACTAGTATAATTTATGTATAATTTATGTTTGTTAGCATTCCTCATAAATATTAAATAGGCAATAAATAAATTTATTAAATTTGTCAGTAGAAATCCTATGGGTTCCTTTAATCGATTGAACCCTTTACTCAAATTATGTTTATGTTAGGGTTAAGCTCAAATCTTATCGAATCCATCCGAAAATATTTCCCTATAAATTCCAAGAAGAGGAACACCTCCTACTTGTAGTGGATCATTCATTGAACACGTGATTTGCATAATAAGGCAGCCTTGTGAAAGTACTTTTACGAATTGAAGAGTGAAGACCACTTTCAATTAGATTTTCAAATCCGTAAAAAGAGAATATGTATAGCCGAGGAAATAATCCTTTATCTCACAAACAAAAACCTGTAACCTACAAAAGCTATCCCAACTGATCGACCTACCACTACAAGTCACAAGTAAAACATCTCCAACCACAGAGAGATACATGGACAAGTTCATTCCATTATTATACTTATTACCATTGAAAAACCAAAGTAATAACAACCATATCTTGTTGAGCACACAACTACCAATTATCCTATTACATTACTCATTCATTCTAGGATTTGTTTGATTTGGTTTCGGGCAGTCCAAATCACCATCCTTATTATTTTATAATTATCATTCTTATACTAAATGCGACATATGATCCCACGACCACTGCTAGATCTGTTGTTGCAATCGAGTGCACTGGTAATGGCTAATTGATGATCCTTGTAGGAGGAGGCGAAGCGGGACAATTTGTGGTCTGGAGCAAATAAATTGATCACACATAATTTGTTCGGAAAATACTTCCAAATAAATTCTAAGAAGAGAGCCCTCCAAGAAAAACCCCTCATGAATTGAGCTCTGCACCTGTTTGAGGCCGACGAGCACTATCCACAAAAAAAATCCACTGCTTGGACTGCTTGAAATGTACACTATGATTGAGTTCAATAGGGATCCTGTATCTCTGGAGTGCCTGAACTGCAAAAATCCATCTCCAAGTCCAACATCCACTCATCTATTTCCCACTCATTCATAGTCTCCACATCCTCGCCTCCTTCCCGTTTCGGAGAAAGAGAACTGACCAAGTTCGATTCACACATCTTGTTTGAGAAGAAAACATCTAGCTCATTTCAAATTCGAAAATGGGCGAAGAGGGAGTAATGTACAACTTGTTCGAGGAAGAAATCTAGCTCATTTCAAATTAAAAAGGGGCGCGAAGAGGCTTTCATAACATTCGAAAATGAGTGCTCACAACGTTCACTATTCATGGCAGTTTGTGTTACACCGTCTGGTTGAGTGACCCACAAGAGAATCAGGCGGAGTTAGAAAAGTAGAGGATGGGAGCATGGATGTGCAGTGGAGAAAGGATGATACATGGATGCGCGAGGGTAGCATATGAGTGCATGGTTTTTGCATGGCCATCTAGTATCCATAGTTATCATAAGAGCATATTCATCCACTGACATAGTCTTAATGACTCTGTTGGATATTGCTGGTCTGTCTCTAACACCATGATCCAGGTTAAGGAACACTGGTCTTCTCCTACTTTCCTACCCAACAGACCATCAAGAAGGCTCAAACACCATGCTCCAGGTTAAGGGACACTGGTCTTCTCCTACTTTCCTACCCAACAGACTATCAAGAGGGCTCAGAGATGGGTTTTCACTACCTTAATTCCACACAAGGCTCAAAGATGCTTTTTCACTACTTCAAGGCTCAAAGATGAAGTTTACCTATTCTTCCATGTTCGCTCCTACCGATCTTTTGTTCTCCAAGGAACTCATGTTGCCATGTATGCCTTCCAAGCACTCATGCTTCCATCTATGCCTCCCGATTTTCATTACGACATGCAAGACAAACATTTCTGATTCTTCAGTCAAATTAAAAAATAACAAAAATGCATAGAACTTGTTGGTGGAGGAGAATCCCCGATCAATTCCATCTATGACGCCGGTGCTTTTGGAGGTGTCCTCATGTCTAGTACTTTTGGAGGCGTTCTCATGTCTAGCAGTGGCACACATGATTATCTACATTATATAAATGTCTTATTATGGAGTGATACAACATTATATAAAACACTAAACTAGATATCAATAAGGGGATTTAGGTAGTAATGTCCATTGTCCTTTGAATATAATACAAGGTTCCAAATATCATGTTACCAAGAAGGGTAACTATACCTCTAGAGTAATCTGCATTACCAATAATAGAGCAAGCGTACCTTCCATCTCGAAAGATAGAACCAACAGTATATCTAGGTGCATATACATTTGAAGAACCAAAATCCTTCCCTTTGAGTTGAGCTATTGAGGGAAGATTCAAGAATTCCTTTACCCTTGACTACATTCTAAGCTCCGGTCCTCCAGAGTTCGCATACCCCTTTCCCACATTTTTCTTAGAAAATGCACTTCTTAGAGAGAGACCATCATGACACCTGGTTCCATTAGGGAAATAGAGTCTTCGGCCTTCAAATAAAGAATACGTCCACCCATCAAAACTCGACTCAGTTGAACAAAAACATCCATGAGCTGGCCAAGAGATTGAGCATAGGACCCACTTTACCAATGCTTTCTCATTCTATCGATCCATACCAAAGTAGAAACTGGGTCTGAAATCCATTTCTTTTCTCTGTCTGGGGCGGGGGTAGATTCATCATAGCATCACCCACCAACTAAAGGCCATTATCGGTTGATCGAGATAGTGTTCATTGTTCCATTCGTAAGAAATAGTGTTTAGTCATTACATGTTTAGAAAATGGAAGGTAAGGCACAGCATACACATTTGGAGGAGGTAAAGAACGTATTTGAATGTAGGATTTCTAAACAATATGAATGAGAGTTGATCCACAGTGCTGGAAGTGAAGTGGAAGGGCTGTGTTGTGGCATGTAAGAGCACCTTCTTTTCCTTCAAATCTTCACAATATTGCTGCACTGACACTTATGCCAATACCCAGATCTGCAAGCCGCTCATGTATTTACTCTTCTGAAATTGAGACCGAGATTCTTGCTTCCAACTTTGCCTAGGATTTTCACTGCTGCCTTTGCCTCGGGTGTGTTGTTCTTGTGGGTTCTCACATTTTCCTTCTCATGGGGGGTTTTGATTGATGTATCTATTAAATGAATTTACTCTGCTGATATTTTAGAGTGATATTCCTGCTTTCGGCCTTGGATGGGCTTGTCTTAAAGCATCATGGTAGCCAAGGTTCCATCCATCACTGCATAAGGTGTTTTGTCTAGATGAGGAGAATGTTCCATCCCTGCTTAGGATTTTCTGTCTAGACGAGGAGAATGTTGTTACATGTCCCATCCAGGGTGCTTAGGATGTTCCATGTGTATGAGACAAGGAAAATAATGTTGTTACATGCCCCATCCAAGCCTTAGGATGTTCCATGTGTATGAGGCAAGGAAGAGAATGTTGTTACATGTTGAATTTTCAAACCATCATAACAACACATGATAACTAATATATACTTTCATATTATAATCTAGATCAATACATTTCAATGAAGTTTATGCTTTATTATTATAACAATAAGATGGATAATGTGAGATATTTAGTCTCTGCCGATTTGTTTGTCAGTCATTTTGTCAGTAGTTTTTTAGTTAGCCGAAATGTCAATCAGATAGTCAGATAGTTTGTAAGTGCAAAGTCGCACATTTACTCAAAATTCAGTCGACAAGCATGAAGTTATAAATAGATCCTATTTCTATCTTCTCGAGCTCTGGTAAATGGTTGAAGAGTCATTCAAATTAATTCCAGTCTTTAATGTTAGATTGGTCTTAGTTTCTGTAGGAAGTCTCAGTCAGAGTCTATGTCAGCCCGAGTCTCTTAGTTAGTCGATGATGCTGAAGAGAAGAAATTGATGCATAGAGAAGAAACATAGAGGTAGAGAGAACCAACAATAGCTGAAGATTTTACAGAAGAAGTCATTAGAGCCAAAGTTCATCTCTGTCATTGTAATTTGTATTCGTGCACAACGTCGAAGTTCATTAATATCAAGTTTTTTGTGTATTGAAAAAGTTTTTTTCTTATTTATGAGTTTATGTGCTAAGCATAGGACTGTGTTATTCTGAATTCAAAATCATTTCATTAAGTGTGTGTATTCACAGCACGCAAAAAAATGAGAAGTATGTGTACTGCACAGTGGTCTTGAGAACTATGTCACGTATCCTGTTTGGTGCATAGTATTTGAAACTGCGTTGCACAGAGTAGACTGTGCACACTGTTGATCCACCACATCTCTCCTTCAAATTGGTATCAGAGAAGGTTCTATCAGAACAAGTTTGTCAGAGAAGAAACTCTGTTGAAAGTGAAATATGGCTTCTACCTCAAACCTGCAACCTCCCACTTTTACAGGTAAGAATTACGAGATGTGGTCCTTGACCATGAAGGCTTTGTTATGAGGTCAATACGTATGGGAAATAGTCGAGAATGGCTATGTGGAACCAGTAGATCAGGCATCATACAATGCCCTCACACAAGTTGAGAGAGATGTCCTAAAAGATCAAAGAAAGAAGGATGGAAAGACGTTGTTTTACATACATCAAGCCATGCATGAGAGCATACTTCCAAGAGTTGCATCAGCAAAGCAAGCCAAGGAAGAATGGGACACATTACAAACCTGTTATCAGGCTATGGACAAAGCAAAGACTGCAAAATTGTAGATTCTTAGAAGATATTTTGAAACCATGACAATGAAAGATCAGACATAGTAGATTCATTCTACACCCATGTCATTGGAATGATAAATAAGATTAAGTCTCATGGTGAAACCATAGAAGACAAAAACGTTGTTGAGAAGGTGCTTATGAGTCTTCCTCCTAAGTTTGATACCCTTGTTGTGACTCTAGAAGAAGGAAAATACCTGAGTCAGTTCAGTCTAGATGAACTGCAAGCTTCCCTCATCAATCATGAACACACATTGAATAGGTCAAATATGTAATTAGAGAATGAATTTTCCACGTAGTCATATATAAGTCGTGGAAGAGGAAGGGGGAGAGCTAACTCTAGAGGAAGAGGAAGAATTTTTGACAGAAGTGGATGCAATAGCAATCCTAGAAATACTGGTGGAAGAGGTCAAAACCCAAGTACCAACCAGTCAAGTTGTCAAAGAACTGACAAATCAAAGATTCAATGCCATTACTATAAAAAGTATGGAAATTCTGCATATGAGTGCAGAAAGAGACAGTACAATCAGAACAAGCAAAGTCAAGATCAATCACACATCACAAATAACCAAATTCGCCCTATGTTTATGGTGCGCAGTAGAAATGCCTAATATAGTGTCACTAGTTGAATGCAATGTTGCTCAAGCAAGTCCATGTGGCATATGGTAATTAGATTAAGGCTGCAATAACCACATGACAAGAAACATTTAACTGTTTTCTAGTTTGGATGAGTCAGTCCAAACGAAAGTTACACTTGTAACATATATCCAAGTCACTATCTTAGGGAAAGACAATATAAAAATTTTAACCGGACAAGGAGAACATAAAATTATGTTTGATGTATATTATGTTTTTGGTCTAAAGCATAATCTGATGATTAAAGGGAAACTGTTACAAAAAGGATACATAATCTACATGGAATATAATCACTGTGTGATCATGGATGAATGCCCAAGGAATCTTCTTATTGCAAAAATCTAGATGACAAGTAACAAGATGTTCCCATTGACATTAAAGACAATCAAGATGAAGAATACAACGCAAACTGTTGATAAAGGAAAAATTGCTCAGTCAAACATTGCATTTACAACAGAAAGTGAACACAATATCAAGAAATGAGAAAATGGGGTAGAGATGAAGGCACCATTCCAATTTGAAACACATGATGATTCTTGGTTATGGAATTTCAGATTTGGACATTTGAAATTTGGAGGTCTAAAGCTGCTACCCACAAATGATATGGTAAAATGCTTACCATTGATTGAAAAACCAGAAAGGATATGTGAAGGCTGCATATTTGGAAAGCAACACAAATAATCATTTGCAGTTGGAAAGTCTTACAGAGAAAAAGATCCATTGGAAATTGTACACTCATACATTTGTAGACCAATGAAAACTCCATCTATAGGAGGCAATACTTATTTTCTAACATTCAATGATGATTTCTCAAGAAAGACATGGATTTATTTCCTAAAGCATAAATCTGATGCATTGGGTTGTTTTTCAACAGTTTAAATCAGTTGCGGAGAAGCATAGTGGCTACTACATCAAGTGTCTAAGAACGAATAGAGGAGGAGAATACATTTCAAGAGAAATTCAGAACTTTTTTAAAGTTCATGGCACTATAGACAATTTACAGCTCAATACACACCACAACAAAATGGTGTCGCAAAAAGAAATAACAGAACCATCATGAAAATGGCGCGCAATATGTTGACAACCAAACATTTATCAAATGAGTATTGGGCTGAGGCAGTGGAAACTGCAGTATACATCTTGAACATATGTACGACAAAGAGTGTAAAGAATAAAGTTCCTCAGGAAGCCTGGACAGGTTCAAAGCATAATGTGGYGCACTTAAATTTTTTTGGTTGCGTCGCATACGCACATGTACCAGATGAACTCAAAAGGAAGTTGGRCAACAAAGGAAAAAAAATGTATATTTGTTGAGTATTATGAAGAAACAAAAGGATACAAGCTATATGACCYTGTCGCAAGAAAGGTCATAATCAACCACGATGTTCAGTTCATGGAGAATGAAGAATGGGATGGAACCATAAAAAGACAATAAAAATTATTGACGCAATGGAGCATGATGACACATAAGATGAAATGGTTCAAAAACTATGCACAAGTCAGTGCACAGTCCCATCCACATCTGGCATTGCAATGCAAATCACCACGCATAGTACTCCAGTAATAAAAACAGGTGCAAAATATACTTCTACAACACAATAAACATAAACAAGCAGTCCAAGCAGTTCTACATCTCCAGATCCAACTTTAGCAAGTCTGTTACCAAGACAGACAAGAAGTCTGTGCGACATCTATAATAAAGATGTAGCAAATTCATTTTCAGTTTTTGCTCTGTTTTCAAAAATAAATGATCCATTAACCTTTGAAGAAGCAGTCAAAGATGACGTGTGGCACAAGCCATGGATGAAGAAATCAGATGCATAGAGAACAATCAAACATGGAATTTGGTTGATGTACCTCAATACAAGGATGTTATAAGTGTCAAGTGGATTTATAAAGCCAAACAAGATGCAGAAGGAAATGTACAGAAGTACAAGGCAAGGTTAGTTGCAAGAGGCTTTACACAACAACCTGGAATTGATTACAATGAAACATTTGCACCAATGGTGTGCATGGACACAATTAGAACCGTGTTAGCTATTGTCGCGGGATACAAATGGCCAGTTTATCACATGGATGTAAAGTCAACATTCTTGAATGGAAACTTAGAAGAAGAAGTATATGTGGAACAACCACAAGGTTATGAGGTTCTAGGACAAGAAAACAAAGTATACAGATTGAAGAAAACATTGTATCGTTTAAAACAAGCTTCGAGAGCTTGATACAATCACATAAATTCCTATCTCACACAGAATGGATTTCAGAGAAGTGAAAATGAGCCAACACTGTACATCAAATCAAATCAACAAGGTAAAGTGTTAATTGTTTGTTTATATGTGGATGATTTGATATTTACAAGTGATTTTGGCATAAAAGAATTCAAGAGAGTCATGAAGGATGAATTTGAAATGAATGATTTAGGGCTTATGAGATATTTTATGGGAATAGAAGTGCATCAGTTCAAAACTAACATATTTATTTCACAGTCCAAGTATGCACATGAAATATTGAAAAGATTTAATATGGTGAATTCAAAAGTAGCACCAACACCTGTCATAACAGGATTGAAGCTAAGCAAGTAAGATAAATGGTCCAATATGAATTCCACACTGTTTACAAGACTGGTAGGCAGTCTTATGTATCTAACAACGAAAAAAACTGACATTATGTATGGAGTGAGACTAATTTTAAGGTTCATGGAAACTCTAAAAGAATCACAATTGAAGGCAGGAAAGAGAATTCTGAGATATGTGAATGGAAAAAAAGATTTTGGCATTAAGTACTCCACTTCAAAAGATTTCAGACTCACTGGATACACTGATAGTGATTGTGGAGGAAACATAGATGAAAGAAAAAACACCTGTGGGTACACTTTTTATTTTAGAACAGGTATGGTATCATGGACATCAAGGAAACAAACCATAGTAACACTTTCTTTAGCAGAAGCAGAGTACCTCACAGCTACAAGCGCATCTTGTCAAGCAGTATGGATGAGAAAGATGTTAAAATATTTGTTGTAGGAACAACATGCACGAACAACATTTTTCCGTGATAACAATTCAGCCATCATGTTATCAAAGAACCATGTGTTTCACAAGAAAACCAAGTACATTGATACAATGTATCATTTCGTCAAAGAATTAGTGAATAGCAAAGAGATCTGTTTAAAATTTTGCAGGTCAAAAGAACAAATTACAGACATTTTTACAAAGTCTTTNTCAAAGAACCATGTGTTTCACAAGAAAACCAAGTACATTGATACAATGTATCATTTCGTCAAAGAATTAGTGAATAGCAAAGAGATCTGTTTAAAATTTTGCAGGTCAAAAGAACAAATTACAGACATTTTTACAAAGTCTTTGGCAAGAGATGCATTTCAACTTCTGCGCAATAGTCTGGAGTCAACAGATGAGTGACAGTAAAATGAAAACTCAAATTTTGATGTAATTTTCTTTTGTAATCCCACCTACTTATAATTAAGGGGGAGTGTTGGAAATAGTAATTACAAGTCGGTGAGATCTTCACGTCTCCACCGATTTAGTAGTTTGTCAGTCAACTGAAATGTTAGTAACAATTTGTAAGTGCAAAGTCACACATTTACTCAAAAGTTAGTCCGCAAGCAGAGAGTTATAAATGGAGCCTATTTCTATCTTCTAGAGTTTAAATTAATGACAGTCTTTAATGTTAGGTCGGTCTTAGTTTCTGTATAAAGTCTCAGTCGGAGTCTATATCATCTCGAGTCTCTTAGTTAGTCAATGATGCAGAAGAGAAGAGCMGAGAGGTAGAGAGAACCAACAACAACTGAAGAGTTGACAGAAGAAGTCATTAGAGYCGGAGCTCATCTTTGTCATTGTATTTTGTATTCGCGCACAACGCCGAAGTTCATTAATATCAAGTTTTTTGTGTATTGACAAAGTTTATGTCTTATTTCTGAGTTTATGTGCTAAGCATAACACTCTGTTATTCCACATTCATAAATCATTTTATTAAGTGTGTGTATTCACAACACCCAACAAATTGAGCAGTCTGTGTATTGCACACAGTGGTAGTGGTCTTGAAAACTCTGTCCCTTAGTGTGCAGTATTTGAAACTGCGTTGCATTGTTGATTCACCGGATCTCTCCTTTAGTAAAGACAATTATATGGATTCGAAATCAACAAATTTGCATCTCTATAATCCTTAACATTGAAGTAACATGAGGCGAGGTGGTTTTTGAGAAAATCTAAATCCTTAACATTGAAGCAACATGAGGCGAGGTGGTTTTTGAGAAAATCTAAATCCATCGTTTATTATTTCATTTGCCTTGCAGCTTTTGAATTATTAGTGGTAAGGAGACAATCCACATATTCTATGGAAATTGAATGTTCCAGGTAGCGGTTAGCGGTTCATGGTTTGGAAGATGTTAAGGAGATCCGGGATGCTATCGAGATGAAGACATAATTCTTTCTTCAAATAGTTGGGGATTTAGCTCGGTTTGGAGTTCATGAAGAAATAGGATTCTCGTCGAATGGATCATTATTAGCACAACTTCTCCATAATAATCATCATCGTCGTTCCAGAAACCAGCCATTCTCATCTTCTAGACGAGGGAGGAATGTTGGCATAGAACAAGAATGGAAGTCGCACAAGCTAGAAATGAACTAGAGGCCGAGAATAATAGACTCAATGTTTGCATATGGAAACCATTCTGCAACGAATAAACGTTATGCAAATATATTAGGATTATGTTACATAGAATTACTCTTATTTTGCAATTTATGCAAATATTGATAGTGTGAGGATACAGTAATCCTCACAATATTTATTTATTGATAGTGTGAGGATACAGTAATCCTCACAATATTTATTTATTGATAGTGTGAGGATAAATAAACAGTACAATTGAATTTGAGTACTCATTTGGGAGCACAATCGTGGCCTGAACCTGCAGCTTAAGGGACACAATGTAATCCAGCCCATATGTAATCCACGACCTTGGTTAAGAAAACGGGCGTGTCCATCCCATGGCTTTTAGGGATGAGTTCTCTCACGGTTTGCATGTGAGAATTAGGGCATGTATGCTGGACCATGCTGCCATGCTTCCCGACCTGTGGTGCTAACATTCTTTGGAAACAATGCAAAACAACACTTCTCCATCTATATATGGCATGCCATGTTTTGTTATATTAAGCTGAGGGAGGGGAAAGGGCCTGGTTGCTTGCTTAGTTGGCAGCGCTGTGTCTTTTTGATCGTGTAAAAGCTTATACTATTTCGTAAACACTTAATTTATAATTTCTTATAAATATAAATAACTACAACCTCTCATCATTATTTCCTTTCATCATTGTTTGAATGATCAAGCACTCAAGCACTTGAAATTATAAATTATAAACAGCTACAACCTCTCATCATTATTTTCATTTTTGTTTGATGGATCAAACACATCAAATGCACGCATAGGCTTTACTGTACAGAGTACATTAGTCTAACTTAGTCTCTCTTATAGATATGCATCTATAATTTTTTATTAGTCATTATGTGCTCATTGATTACAATTAATCATTATGTGCGCATTGATTGTTCATCTAGATTATTGTACATAGCATATTAGTCTAACTTAGTCTCACTTATGGATATGCATTTATATTTTTTTTTGTTCATCTAGATTATTATACATAGCATATTAGTCTAACTTAGTCTCTCTTATGTATATGCATTTATAATTTTTTGTTCATCTAGATTATTGTACATAACATATTAGTCTAACTTAGTCTCTCCTATGGATATGCATCTATAATTTTTTATTTATAATTACAACTAATCATTATATGTTCATTGATTGTTCAATGAGCACGATTGACAAATGTGATTAACAAATATTAACTTCTTCCAATGTAATTGGACATGGAATAAATAGATGTTTTAATATTTCCCAAACCAATTACCTATGATAAATTGCCCCTACAGAAATAGTAGAAGGTTCAAATGTCATAAATATAATGAGTTATAATCATATTCCATTCTTCTACACTTTCAATACAAATTCTCTGGTTAATTCAATTTCAGGAAACTTCTCCTGAAACAACATGTAATATTATTAACCATATATAGATATAACATTTCACAATCAGATTTAGGATTTCCAAATTCTCCTTAACATTGAGTTTATCCAGTTTATCTAAGCTTTCAATACAATTCTCTGGTTGATTCAATTTCAGGAAACTTCTCCTCAAACAACCTGTAATATGATTAAACACATATAGATATAACATTTCACAATCACATTTAGGATTTCCAAATTCTCTTGAACATTGGGTTTATCCTTGAACATTGGATTTATCATGTTTATGTAAGTTATGATCAGTGAATCAGTAAGATTTTAAATTGGTATTGTTTAATTGTTTTATTTTTTTTTTGGGTTCTGTTGATTAGAATAATATCACTTAAATCTAAGCTAAATTATAATTTTTTAATATTTAAATTGCATTTATAAATGCAAAAATAAATAACGACTCAAATTTACATATTCAACAATTACTCACCAAAATTCCAATAAATATAACTAGAAAATATTAGTCACCAGAGTTCGAGTAAAGATCTTGTTTATCTTTCTTTATTTAACGTGGATTAATAACATAGTGTGTTGATGATAGCCGCTATTCTCTCTTTATATCTTTTTGAGCTTCTTCTCGCAAGTCCTAAATTTTAACGACTATTGAAGTTATATCACTTTTAAGAGATTTGGAACCATATTTTTGTAAATCTTTTTAATGGTGATAGAGGATAAAGAACATGTGCGTCTGCGTCTAATGTTCAAAAACACATGTTTTCTCAGTGAAGATCACAGACTGTACATGTTTAATATTTAATCTACTGTGACAAGGCTAGGCTTAAAGAGTAGGCCACCCAGTCTCCACCTTTGCAGGGAATGAATATTGTTAAACAAATACGGATCGAAGATATGGATAGAAATGTGTGAGGACAGGCACACGTTATATGCATATCATTTAAGAAATTCAGATCTCGATGCCATTAAAAAAGCAAAATAAGAAATGGGTTAGATGGGATTGTGATTTTTCAGTCTTAAGCTTCACTAGATACCATGATTTAGGTTCAAACTTGGTTGATGGAGTCGCGAGGTTTTCAAACCTGGGTAGATATAATGAGTTAGATGTTGTGTGTTAGAGAAGATGTAATGTCTTTCAGGTTTGGTAGATATGAGGATTTAGGTTAAAAATTGGGTAGATAGGAGGATTTAGATTGGAATCCCGAGACATCTCAGTGAAAGGTTAAACGAGCCAAAGTTTTTTTTAATGGAGTAAAGACATTTTCATTGACAGGGGATGAAAAATATAAAGGAGAATGTTCTGGAAATATGGGAAAAAGGGTGGCCAAAGGGAAAGATTTTTATATTTCTCTCTCAAGAACATGGGACCTCCTTTTAGTTTGATATAGATAATAGGGCATCATTGCCCACATCTCGTCGACGAGAAAACACCGTGGCCCGTGTGTCACGTTTTCCTGAATAGATTCTCAGTTCACCGAAATTCAATTTCATCTTTATCGAAGTTTGCAACCTTCGTATCCACATCAAGAGAAACATTGATGATTGGAATTTTAGGTAAGAGAAACATTAATGATTGGAATTTTAGGTTTCCGACCTTCCTGTCCACAGCAAGAAAAGAAAGGTAGATTTGGCGTTCAAACTGTTTTCTTGAAAAAAACCATCGAAAAGCGCAGGATCATCCACGAATCCGTCCTCGTTGGATTCGGTGGAGAAACCCATTGCAATTCATCTCTAGAGAGTTCTATAAATTGAATCAGTTTAGACAGGTAGAAACTGGAAAGCAAAACACAGAGAAGAGGAGTCTCGCAGGAGGAGGAGGAGCATTACAATGCCCTGATCTCTATCAGTACGCATTCCATTGGCATTGAATGCCTCCTCGTTTGATCATTGACACAATCATAATTGAATTTGCAACGGAGAAATGAGTCGACTGCTGATCTCTTGTTAACGAATTTGGCAAACATCGAAACCGGCTGATCAGCGGAGAAATCGGTCGACAGCTAATCTCCTGTTAACGAATTTGACAAACAAAGAAACCGGCTGATCTCTGGGCCTGTTAGAGAATTTGGCAAACAGATCGGCCTCGAAGAAAGTTTGGCAGACGTCATGGAGGATCAACAGCAAATTTGTATCGAATCTAGGCAGGTTAATGCAACCATAAAGGGCGCAATTACTGAAGAGAACCCATCAGTACTAGACCTCGATGCCTCCAACGAGACAGCTCACCTTATAAGCACCGGTAAATTACTTCATTCAATATCGACTGCAATATAGATATATATTTACTGATAGTATACCTTGTAAGCACCGGTAGATTACTTCATTCTGTATCGAAACTTATATATATATATATATATATATATATGAATTAGTTTATGAGAGATTGTTGGGATTATAATATATATGAATTTTTGTTTATATATAGTTTTGTTTTTATTTATTTTAAAGATCAACAATGTGATTTAAAAAAAAAAGAGTGTTATATGATTTCTTTATATGTAATTATGATTTTATTTAAAAGATGTTATAATGTAATGTTTGTTTTTTATATAAATTATTTGTATTTATTTATTTTATTGACAAATTTAATAAATTATATAAGTTATTCAAGTCTTTTTTAATTATATAATTATGTAATTATGGTTTGCTCTTTAACTAATTAAAATTGATATAGGTTGATTGTTGTTATTTTTTTCCATTTCAATCATGTAAGATTGAAAATAAGCTTGCTTGTTGTTCAAGGCTGCATAAATCCTTGGCATGTTTTTGTCCACTTCCTCCAATGTATGGGCCTAGTGAATGTTGTCCATGTGATCTCTCTCACATCTCCAACATCTAATGGGTTGTTGTCTTGATCTTTTCCGCAAACTCTTTGACGTCTTGGACTCATTCCGTGTTGATTGTCCTTCATAATTATTCATGAGAACTTGTCAATCAAGGCTCTTTGAAAGGTTGAGCCTCCTTTATGCTGATCATAAAATCACTTGGATCTCCTTATGCATTCCTCTAATGTCTTAGGTTCATCATACTATATCTTATCACCATAGCTTGAAGATAGCTCACTCGAAAATATTTGAATTTTGACTTGCTCATCCTTGATAAAGTCAAGATACCTCAGAAGCTCGAGGAATTTGCTTTCATACTCATCCATGGTCATACTACCAAGCTTGTCAAATAATTCCTCCATCTTCGTATCATGGTAATCTCGAGAAACATATTTCTTTTAAAAATACTTTCTAAACTTCCTCCATGTTGTTTTCTTCTCATCAATGTGCTTGACTCATATGAGATGGTGTGGTCTCATCACGTTGATGCTATTCATTGTAACTAGGAGATTGCAATTGAATAATTATTTAGTTGGAAATACTTCATCATGCCCAACAACCATGCATATGCATCTTCATCCTTCTTGTGCTCACTATCGAAAGTAGGATGCTTGATCTCCCTCATCATCTCCCCTTGTAATTCATCTACCCCACTCGTCCTCTTATAATTTCTAACATGAGACAAACTAAAATATTTTTTTTTACTACTGAAAAATCACGTGATCTTGTAGCTAAGTGCCTTGGTGAGTAATGTTGATTTCTAACAACACTTCTAGAGTGCCTAACATTTCTAGTTTCCTCTCTCCTTGCATGAGAGACGTGATCTTGTTCCCTCCTTGAATCTGGTTATTTATCTATCTTCTTCTGCAAACTATCCAAACTACACAACAACTTGGTGTTAATGTTTTTATGTTGTTCTTAAGATTTCATAATATTCTCATTATCAACTCTGTAGCTTAGCACACCTCTTTGTAGGCTCATTATTGTCTCCACTAGATCAATACTTTTCACTCTTCCTTCTCTATTCCCATTTGATTGAATATTAGCATTTATTAAGATAACATTCAACCCATTGAATTCATCCCCCTGAGTATCATCTATCTCATTGATCTTCGTACTGAAATGTTCATGTTGTAACCTTCAATATGCAAAATGTGTAGCCCATAAAATAAATCTAGATTAGACATATAAAAGAAAATTTGAAAAATTAACCTCATTTCTAGTCTTTGAAGGCCACTAGATATCTTCTTTTACCTTGCTGAATATATATTCCACCCATCTATGAAATTTGGGTGAAAAAATCTACTCCGCCCTTCCTTATCTTTCCATTGGCTATTCATTTGCTCAATTCTAAGCTTTGGGTAGGAAGTTATTCCCTCTGGAAGATTTGTTCATGAGTCCATATGATAATGTCATCCTTCCCACGTGGCACCTGCATGGACCTATCTGTACATGTATCGACCTATGTGACTCAACTAATGTGGCTCCCTTTTCCACATTGGATGTAAAGATTGATTGCTTCACAACTTAACATAGGGTCAAAATATGGATTTTCCAAACTTCTAGATATCTTCCCATCTAACACCTTTCAAAATTCCATATATCCGCCATTCGACGTTCTTAAATCTTCCGGATATACACCCATATGACACTTTCCAAACTTCCAAATACAACTTGCATGTCGAATAGATCAGAAAACAAAGAATCACACATACCACCGATCCTGGTTGTTAGAAGGTTTTAGAGATGCACGATCATTAACCATTCCTCTCAATACCGACTTCACCATGGGAGGACCCTTTCATCCCCATGTGTCACCCTCCATTAGACACTTCCACATTGAATCCAACTCCTTGAATTATCTAAGGATTATACATACATGACTCCCATGTTAGGGTGATGAGTTCTCCCACCTGACATCTTCCCTTCTGCCTCAAGATTAGGGTTCCATTGCATATCATGATTCAACATCTGAATCAAACATTTTGCAAGAAGGTACTGAAATATTTTTCCATATTTTTGTATTTCCAGATGATCATGGTTCCTCTTCTTAGTTCTACCATCTGACCTCCTGATTCTCAAAAAAATTTCCTCTGTCTTCCACCTTGACCCGCCACCATGGCCTTGCTAAAAAAACACTTTGTTGACGTAGAAATATGATGTGGCTATGCTAACATGGCATGACACATGTCAATTGATGTGGAAACTCAATACACATTTCTTACTCCATGGCTACTTTGTCATCTCCTTAGCCACCAATCCCTACCTTGTCATCCTCTGGATCTTCATCTCTCTCTCTCTCTCTCTCTCTTCATCGATCATGGCCCACCTGCAACTTTGTATTTTTTTTTCCACTTTGCACGAATCTAACCATAGTTGAGAGAGAGGGTCCCACTTATGTCCTTCCTCCTCCACATGGCATCATCCCATGCCCCACTAAAATTTGAACAGTGATGATCTATCTTTGGGCTTATAGTTGCATGGGCCTTAATTGGTAAACTTAACCCCGAAAGATCCAAGGGATGGGATTTGATCTAATCAGATGACCTAGATCAAATTTGAGCTTAAATATGCATAGGGGTTAAAATCCCTCTTAACCCTAAAAGATCTTATGGCCCATATTGGCGCGATCAGATGGCCTTTAAACACACGAGCCTTAACCATTCATCTCAAAATATGTGATGGTTGAGGATGATATGATCCGATGACTTTTATTAAATTCAAGATTAAATACATTTACTTGTTAACCATGGATCTTTCTCCCGAAATATCTAATGATTGCGATCTACGATTCTCATTCTTCTTGGGATAAAAGATGTGTGACCCATAATGGGGTGTCTTCATTATGAATTCAACCTGAAATAACACCTATCCTCTTCTCACGTCATCCTCCAACTAGAAATGTAACACATCCCAAACCTGGTGTTGGAATTATGTCACTAAAACCTGACTTCTGTCAATTTTTTTTTTTCAAAATTTCTTTAAATATTTTCCTTTATTCCTCTGATATCTTTTATTTAGTTAATATGTCTTACATTCCTGTAATCCTAATAGAATATATTTCGTGCATTTAATTAAAATAATTATACCACAACATAATTAACATAATTATCTGCATAGTAATCATCATAAACACATAAAAGAAGACTTATCTTTTAATGAAAATCACCAACTCGTTGTAGACCTTAGACATTTCTCCTATGCATAGACTATGTTGTTCATTGACTCTCAATAACATGTCACTGTTGAGATGGGGCTATGACTCCACTAGGGAAAATGATACTTAAGATAAACTAAGGCCAATGGCACACAACTAAGAACAAGGCCAATGGCACCAACTCCAACAAAAATTCCACCTCACAACCTCTCATTCTCCACAACATGTCCCAAGGAAGTGTACCCCTTCACTACTCCATAGTCCTTTGGCTATACCCCTTTTCTTGTGGGGATTCAACAATAGGCCAACTAGGAAGTATTAGAGCTTTGTGGCACTTGGAACAGATGATTTCTCTCAAAGAGTTATGGGCACCCACTAGGGAAACAAATATGGAAACCTATTACCAACAATTATTTCACTCAAGGAGATTTCTCCATGGGCCTCACAAACTTCTTCTTTAAACCCAAACCACCAAGGATTTACTGTGTTATACTGATACAAGGTTACAATGGCTTGTTCGCCCCTCCCTCTCCCAACAAAGGTCTGAATGATGGAATGGAAGAATGGAATAATTTTCCACTAAAACCTAACGTTATATTTTCATGTCATTATCTTGACACATGGCACTCAAGGAACTTAGGATAAAATCAGAACATAAGACATATGAATTTAGGAATATATTATAATATTTCATTGGCTTAAACCCCCCTTGAATTATCCCCTTTTCCTTAAATCCCAACCCCCTTTCACTCTGGATTCCTAGCCCCCCATACTCTTTTTTTTGACTTGGTCTACTACAATGATGTATTTTACTAATATATCTAAGTGTGATACAATTTACAAAAATAAGCTCACCGACCTTATATCACACATGAACTCTACCCCAAGACAGACATATATACGTCACATGAACTCTAACCCAAAACATCCTGGCTCACCATCTTAGAAAACATATGTACATTTACAACTTAAGGTTCAACCTAGGGGTATTACATGAAACTCCATGTCAGCTCCAATTGCTTGCATGGTCTGTAATTTTCCTACGTGGGATCCATGCTGGAGGGGACATGTTTATTCCACTTGGCACTCCCAACGTGGAATTTGACATCTGAATTTTTGTTATTATCCCATCTACGAAATTTCTGTATTTTTAGATGGTCATGGCTCCACCTCTCAGTTCCACCATCTTGCATCCAATTTTTTTCTCTAAGGCACTTTTAAATAACTTCCAGATTTACAGATTTTTGAATGGTCATGGTTCATCTCTCTACGTTCCGCTATCCAACATATGGAATTTGAAAAATACCTATTTTACGATTAATACAGATTTTTTCAGATTTCTAGATAGTCACAAATTTTCTTTCTGGTTCTGCCATCTCGATACAACTTTTCAACAAAATCCCATTTATCAAAAACTCCAGATTTCTATATTTTTGGATGTTCCGAGTTCCACCTCCGGATTCCGCCATCCACCATTCGTCCCTTGATTTTCCACCATGGCGCTCTTGATGCGGCATATGAAAAGGATGGTTGATGTGGCATGCTATTGTGGCCGTGCTATTTGGCATTTAGCATCCAACTTTTTGTTAAAATCCCATTATTTTTATTCAGATTTACAGATTTCCGGACGCTTACGTTTCCACTTCTTGATTCCTCCATTTGGCCTCTATCTCTCATATGTATGACGTATCAACACATCAGTTTCAATGTGTGCACCCCCTTGACTTCCACTTTTCATCTGACTTCCACCTGTCACTCCCACATCACCCCTTACTTCACTTGTATGGAAAATACCGAAATTTTCTCTCTTTGTCATTGTCTCCTTTTTTTTTTAGAAAATTTTCTCTATCTACCATGAATTTTTCCATAGATCGATGATGCAAACCAAAAGCCAGCCCAACAACTAGTTCTCGCACTACAAATTTTAAAATTCGTGCCATTTTCACCAGATACAGGGCATTGCAACCCTTATATTTTCTGCATTCATGGAATTTCAGAATTTCCTCTCCTTGTGAAATTTTGTCAAATATTTCATAGAACACAATGAAAATTTTCAATTTCTGTGTAGTTCTCGGCCCATACATCCCAAGTGTTATAATCTTCACTTTGACACCACAATGTAAAATACCCAACCTCCAAGATGAGTCTCTCTACTACCATTTCAAGCTCTGATACCATAAGGTAATGTTCCTAGGACTCCACCTGGGATACACCCCACCAAAATTCCTTCTGATAACCTTATCAAACATGCCCAACAGACTATGTAAAACTTTTGTATTGTTTATCTCGCATATGCTACAGTTATGCCAGCTAAATACTATCATGAACTCATGCATATTTACATATATTCATAATTATTTGGGAAAGACATTCATAAATGAATTGAGCATCATACAAATAATTAAAACAATAGAAAATAAATACAATTCACACACATTATACTAGCAATTAAGCATTCATAGACGTGGAATTTATCTTTAATGAAGCACCAACTAGCTTCAGACCTCAGACGTCCATCCTAACTGTAGACACTGTTGCTAGATTTAAACAACATGTCATCCCTGAGCTAGGGCTATGACTACAACAGGGAAACGACATTCACATAGAAAAACTAAGTTCCAACGACACACAACTCAAGGCAAGGCCAATGACACCAACTCTAGTAGTAGTTCCACCCAATATCCTCTCATTTCCCATCAGTATGTTCCACCTGAGAAAGTGTACCCCTTCACTACTCCACAGTCCCTCAACCTCCGCACTTTCCTTTTAGGGCTTCAACAACGGGCCAACGGGGAAGTCTCAAAGCTCTGTGGCACTAGGAACATGTGACTACTCTCAAAGATCTTACATGAACCCACTAGCCTACCGCACAGAGAAACCTATTATGAGCAATCCACCTCCTTGGTCTCAACCTTCCCCAAGGCTACGCAGGGATAAAAACACACCCAAATCACCAAGCAATTACATGATAACATCACTACCACAACTCACAAATCATCAATTCCTCCAATTTGGCTCCCAGACATCGAATCCCCATGACCAAAAAAACATCTAAATGACATAACCCCCCTCAAACTCACTAATCCCAAGGCTTAAGTATGCATGCACCTTTCTTAAAAGGTGGCACATGAATAATCACCTTCCCCCACACTTGGGAACTCCTCCAACCATTTTGGACTTAGGATAAAACAATACAAGACATAACTTAAACTTGATATTTTTATGAATATTTTATTATATTCCTTGGGTTAGCTCCCTAGCACCCTCCTCAAAATCCCTTAACCCTCTTTCCCTCTCATGGAGTCCTAGCCCCCCATACAAGTCTTCAACAATGATGTATTTTATTAAAAAGAGTGATTACAATTTACAATGTTGACTCAATCACATAGACATTCATCAACCTCATATCACACATGCACCCTATCCTAACATTCATACTTGGCTAAGAGGCCTATATAAACAAGTAGACATACATATATCTAGTTACCACTTGGGGTGTCATTTGCACTAAACCTAATCATGAAACACATTAAATGCAATTTTTTTAAGCATAAAACTTTTTTAATTTAAAATATATAATAGTATCTTATTATCCACATCTTAGCATTAAGTATTTAACAATCAGTCTTTAATTGTTCTACGAAATAATTTTTGTGGAAGACATAAATCTATATAAAATCACTATTTTTTGTTATTTAAAATTTAGTTCTGAATGCATAAATGAATTCAACATGCTAAAAAACCCATAAAATACTAGAATTATACAAAAATAATCATTCAAATCTACAAATTTAACAATTTTTTTATCAAATTTCAAGCAAATGTATGACCCAAAAACATTCATTTCATAGAACGTTCCTGCATTCTCATTGTCGATTTTTTTTTTCTTTCAAATCCGACAGTGTACACCAGGGAAACATTAAATGTCCTAGCGCTTACTGCTCCCCGTGGGGTCACGTCTTCCTTTATAAATGATCAGTTCACCGAAATTCAATTTTATTTTTGTCGAAGCTTGCAACCTTCGTATCCACAGCAAGACAAACATTGATGGTTGGAATTTTATGTTTCCAACCTTCCAGTCCACAGCCAGAGAAAGGTAGATGATTTTCATTCAAACTGTTATCTTTAAAAGAAACATCGAAAGGCTTCGGTGGAGAAAGCCATTGCAAGTAATTTCTAGATATTTCTATCAATTGAACTACTTTAGACTGGTAGAAACTGGAAAGCAAAACACAGGGAAGAGGAGTCTAGCAGAAGGAGGAGCATTATAATGCCCTGATCTCTATCAGTACGCAATCCATTGGCATTGAATGCCTCCTCATTTGATTATTCACACATCATAATTGTAGTTGCAACAGAGAAATGAATCGACAGCTGATTTCCAGTACTAGACCTCGATGCCTCCAACTCAMCTTATAAGCACCSGTAAATTATTTAATTATATCTATCTATTTATTTCTATATATATATGAATRATAATATATGTTTTCAAAAGATTATTGGAATTATAKGAATTTTTGTTTAATTTTTCTMTGAATATGYGGAAACAAATTTTGGTGAAATCTCAATTTTATATTGTTTAAATTATAGTTTTTGAATGTATAAATAGATTCAGCATTTTGAAAAACATTTAGATTACTRRAAYTATACATTTAATCACTCAAATTTARAGTTTSAATAYTATTTGRTTTGATTTAATAAAATATTGATCCAAAAATATACCCATATATACTCCAWAAAAAAACCAAAAAAATGAAAAGTTTAGACTAAGCAGTTTCTTTAATTATATAGCATAATACATCCATTTTCTTCTCAATTTTTTTTTGTTTACAAAACAATTATTTAGTTTTTTCCTTMCTCAAACCTTATTAGCACTTTTTTTTTTAGCTGTGRAAAATGTTGGATGAAAATCAAATCTGAATTGATAAATTATCACACTTGTGCATAAATAAGTACCTGAATCGTATTGAGGTTGTGAGACTGTTGCAGATGAGTGGTACCAAGTAGGGTTAGTTCTAATGACATCACTGAACAGTGCATTTGCACTAGGGTACTCGGGAGCTATCATGGTTCCCTTGGGATGGATAGGAAGCACCGCTGGACTTGTATTATCTCCCTTAATATCTCTATATGCAAACTACCTTCTTGCTGGCCTTCACGAAACTGGAAGCAAACGACATATTCGATACCGAGACCTTGCTGGCCACATCTATGGTATGTATAACCCTTTGAACTTTTAATGTATTTGGATAGTTATATTGTTTGAACTGTGATTTTCTCTCGCTTTACCTTTGCTGTTGTTTCTTTACAACGGCAGCGCTTTACAAGTCGTTTTTGGCATTAAGATCAAAGTATTAGTATCGTTTAAGTCAGTGTAACAGTATGGAATCTGGTTTATGGTACCCTATCATAGAATACAATGCTAAAAGAGTAGAGTTGCAGAGTTGTAACAATGTAGAATTTGATTGATGTAGCATGGGTTCTATATTTGTAGTGAGAGAATTTCTTCATAATCGGTGGTGGAAAGATTTTAGTGTAGATGTGTAGAGAGAGAATTGAATTTGTAATTAGGGCTAAGAGATTTCATAGATTTCATTGTGTTAGTTTGTTTTAAAAAAAATGTTCATAATAGTATAATAATTTATTTTAAAGTCACTGCCAAGCCACATCAAATTGGTGTATGAAACCTTCTTGTTTGTATTTGTGGAACAAGGAATTGATTTGACTAGTAAAGTTTACAAAGGTATACATAACCTACCCCTAGAAAACACATATTCTTAACCATTAGGCCCATTCAAACTATATAATTAATAAAACTAACAAAATATAACTATGTAGATTTTCAAATTGAGTTTTCAGAAAATAAACTATGTATAAATTATTGAAACAAATTTTCAAAATTAATTATATAGATGATTTAATTATAATAATGACCAAACTTTCTTAAAATAAACTATATAAATGATTAATGTTTCAATAATTTATACATAATTTATTTCAAAAATTTTCCAAAAAAAACCAAATAGAATTTAAACAATCAAAAGTTTACACCAAATTTACTTGGAAATTGGCATGAATTAATGCTACTGTTATTCAACTCTATCGTGAATTAATTGACGGAAGTAACGGTCCAGTTTTATTGACACAGTCAATTCAAAATTTAACCAATTTACACCAAAGTTGCTTGGAAATTGACATGAATTAATGCTACCGTTATTCAACTCTATCATGAATTAATTGACGGAGTAACGGTCCAGTTCCATCATTAATTAATTGACGGAGTAACGGTTCATTTTTATGACACAGTCAATTAAAAACATTTTGAATTTGCCATAGGTGTTTAAAAAGTAGTAGGATAAAGGTTTTATTAAATAAATAATGATTTTTTCTAGGATATTTGTCAAAAAAATATTAGATTCTTAAATTTGAATGATTATTTTTGTATAATCAGAGTGTTCTAAAGATTTTTCAGTATGATGTATCCATTTTTACATTCAAAAATAGATTTTGAACAATAGAAAATAGTTTTTTAGAAGAAATAGACAAAGCCGTTTAAAAATTCATTTCATATTTTTAAAGGAGTTGTGTAACTGTTTTATGTTTTAGTTTCTTTGGGTTGAATTTGGTGACATAATCTGCACGAAATTACTATTTTCTGTTGTTTAAAATCCATTTTTGAATACATAAATAGATTTTGCTAAAAAACTTGACGTACTAGGATTATATAGAAATAATTACTCAAATCTACATATCTAACAATTTCTTAATTTTTTTTGGAAAAATATCTCAAAAAAATATCCACCAACAAAAACCAAAACATAGAAAATTTACATTACAACATTTTTAAATAAACAATTAAAATATTTAAATCCAATTTTATAATTTTTCTATATAAAAAATTAAAAAAATTAACTATTTTTTCAATAATCTGATCTACCAACAAGAAGTTAATCTATGGTTATGATATATATTTTGAACCCTTTACCTTGATCTGAAATTTAAAAAAAATCAATTTCAAGAAATTTTTATCATATTGATAGATGTAAGTCCATTTACCTTGATATGAAATTTAAAAAAAATCAATTTCAAATTTTTTTTATCATATTGAAAGATGTAAGTCCATTGGGTAAGGAGAGTATGGTCCTAAAAGATATAAGTCCATTGGGTGAGGAGAGTATGGTCCTAAAACCATGTTAAAGGTTGAATCTTTAAGAAATTTTTATCATATGGAAAGATGTAAGTCCATTGGGTAAGGAGAGTATGGTTCTAAAACCATGTTAAAGGTTTGAATGGGAATGAGTGAAAGTGAGGTGTTATTTCAGTTGATTAGTGCATTGTTATTTCAGTTTCAAACAGGCTAAAATAAAAAAGAAAAAAAATGTTTAAAATTACTTTTATTTTACATAAAAACCATGTAGTTTGACCTCCCTCAYATTTCTAATAACAGGTGTAATCAACTCATTCCTTCCATCAGGGTCATCCTCTTTTCAAATGTTTGGTCTCTACAAGTCATTGTATCTGGAGGTTGATATGATAACATTTTCGTTTTAAATTTTTGATTTCGTGTTTTAGTTCTCAATTAGTTATGACTGGAACATCACAGTATAATTTATCGACTCCCTAAATTGGCATTGTCATGCAGCTTAACATTTTTCAGCAATATTACTGATATCGGTGAGAATTCAAKGTTATATCAGTAAATTTAGAGTTGCCATTACAATGTGATGAAGGGAGGAAAACATGCGCGTCATTCCGCCATCCAACCAGATTAGTTGCATATTCTTGGAGGTGATGCATGTTAGTTATTGAAAACGCACCCTTTTTGGACCATCTTTGTTAGACTTTGGCAAAACAATCTCCTTATTCCCTCAGATTTGGTAGGAAACATTTTCTGGCCAGCTTGGAATGCTGCAACATATTCATGTTGTGTGGAAGACATAGCGATTAGTGTTTGCTTTCTTCTAAGCCATGCCACTGCTACACAAACCAACATATAAATATTACTATTAGTTGCTAAGCAATTCCCCTAATAAGCATCTCCATACCAACGAGTTAAAAATCATATTCACTATACACAAAGCCATCATTTGATATTCTCTTTTCTAACATCCAATGATCCATAAAGAGGGTAGGTGCAGTGATTATATTTGATACCCAGGAATATAGAAATATATTAGGGAAATATAAAAATAGAATTTGGTTGAGGTTGAGGGTTTAGGTATTGTCTCCAAACATTGACAAAATTTCAAAGTCCATCTTGAGTGGGTCTAATGGTTAAAAACATGTCTTTCCTCCTAAGAGGTCACATGTTCAAATTCAGAGGGGGGTAAAGTATGTATACCTCCTTATACTTTACTAGTAAAAATAATAAATTTATCCCATTACTTTGAAGAAATTTCTTTCTTTTGAGTGTTGTGAGCACATAAAAAAGAAACCAAACATTTGAGAAATATGAAACATCCATGAATTAAACTTATTTAATTTTTTTTTTTTATGAGAACATCCATGAATGAATCTTATTTAAGTAAAATGATTTGTGATTTGTGGGGGCATCACTAATATGGAGGTATCCATGAATGAAGCTTACTTCATGAAAATGGTTTGTGAATGAATTATTATACTCCTCTCCCATGATATTAATTAGAATTATATCCATGATGAATACCTTGTACAATTATCAAGTCTCATGGGCTCAAAAGGACTATAGGTTATGACCATTAATATGCCAGAATTTACTCTATTTTACCAATTGTTTAGGCTTTTGACTAATATGAGCATGTTGATCGAATGCCCCTATGTGTGGTTTTATTTGGATTGAAGGGTGGGATGGGAGAGAAAACTTCTCCCTCCCTCTTGTTTCTAGTCTTTGTGGTTTTGTCCCTCCCTCTTGTTTCTAGTCTTTGTGGTTTTGCAAGAGGACTGGAAATTCAAGAGGGAGATAGGTATGTTGTAAAAATTGTTGTTTAAGTAAGGAAAATGTAGAACCTAGAGCATGAGTTTAGGTCATTTGAGTTGGTTCAATGAAGCAAGTATTTAGAAATAGATTTTCATCTAGAATTTATAATTTCTCTCATGACTCATATTGTTGGTTTCTTTAATCTCCCTTCAAAGATTCTTCAATTCCTTACTCCTTATGTTTCATTTGGTATAAAGGAACAAAGTTCCTTATTCTACTGACTCATATGGCTTGAAGGAAGAAAGTGTGAGGGCCCAATGCAATCCCAATTTGAAATTATAAATTGTGAAAGTTTCCCTTCTCCCCACTGTACAATATAAAATGGGTGTGCATTTTGAGGAGGACAACAAAGAAAACCATGTGCTCGAAGATGCCTTGCATGGTATAAATTTGTAAGAATTTTTGTTGTCTAGAATGTTTTATTAGGTCGTCTTATTAGTGGGACAATTTGTTACACAATATCCCTACCACACTAATCAATATAATTGTTGGGTAGATAGATACAATACTTTTTTGAACAAGGACAATGTCTTTTTGCTTATGGGTTGTGACCATCTTTTTATCAGTTTGTATTACAATTTTTTCTAGTTCAATCATCATGACCCCTTTTTTAATACAAATATTACTTATTCTACTATGAAAGAAAAACATCCAATGATCCATGCTTGATTTAGAATTGAACTCCTAAAGGTTGAAAAAATAAAAGTTGTTTTGAGTCTGGTACATAAGGCTTCCAAGTATATTCATATACACACTACAACATTTTCCATTAGAGTATCAATGATTTTGCAATTTTTCATGCAAAAATTCTTTAACATGTCTACAATATAATTTCCTTGGCTCAAAAAGATGAATGCTCATTTTCTATCATTGTTGATTTTTAAACCTAAAAAACAAATGTCATCCTCCCAATCTAGAGTTAGAATCTTGGATGCAAGATTCCATTTTACATGCTTTATAAAGTTTTTGTTATAACTAGTAAGCAACGTATTGTCAACACAACAAGAAAAATATTGAATCCTTTTTCAATATTCTTAATTTAAATGCTATCTTCATCTTTACCAAATCAAGCTCAAGAACGAAATAATCCACTTTAACATACCATAATATTGATAAATGTACAATTCCTTTTAATTTTCCAACCAAATTATTTGACCCTTTGATGTCAAACCCCCTTTGGTTTCTACACATAAATTTCTTCTTTTAAATCTTCATGAATAATTTCATTTTGACATCCATTTGTGATTCAAAAGAGATACAAAATAACATGAATGGTGAAAACTCGATTCTATGAAAATTAATTAGCGTATGAGAAGTATAGTGGAATGATGAAGGGGTAATGGTGATTGTTGGAACGTTGGAAACATTCTTAAAAACTTTTTCATTTGCAAGAAAGAAAAATAAAAATATATTAAAATAAAGAAATAGAGAAAGGGGGGAACTATAAGGAGAAGATTAAGAATTACAGATGTCTGGATTTTTGGATACCACTAGAATAAAATAAGGCATTCCTATATGTGTGATAAAAATGGAGGCAAAGGCAGAATAAGGGGGTTCCTTTGGCAGAATTTGGAAAATACTCTGGAAATTCCTATAGGGTAGATTACTGATAGCCAATAAAAAGCCATGATACACTATAATTATATGTAAACATTGATCATAATAAGTTGAGAATCGCCATTCCAAGCCGATTCCCCCCAGTTGGGTTTATAGGGTAAATCATTGTCTCACATGGTTGAATTATGTGTGCATTGTTCTATTTATGTGTGCCTTATTTGTTGATTTTCACTCTAAATGCTTAGGTAATGACATTGCCCAATCTCTCCTATGGTAAATAAATTTTATGCTTATCTTATTTGATCCATGTATCCTTATACATATCTTTAGTGCATTCCCTCATCAAATTGAATGCGTGACAATCCTTCTCTTCATGTCTAAATGACTTGCAAAAATTGCAAAACAAGTTCCTTGGTGTACTCTAATACTTCTGTAGAAATGGACACTCAGTTGGATGATGTCCCCATTTCTTACATATCTCGCAATACCCCCCTCCTGGTAAAGGATTCGATGCTCCAGGTGCCAAATACTATGTGAATGTTGGGTATTCATCCTTGTGGTGGCCTTCAGTCCTAC
>SNQJ01S0020290.1:18845-39162 GCA_010110895.2 Picea sitchensis
AGCACCACTGAATTCGTGTCATCGAATTACCCAAAAATTACTGTCTCCACGCCTCGATCTGACTCTGGCACTCCCAGGCCCAAGAAGAATTTTGTCTCAGTTTTCGTGCCCTCTGTAACCTGCAATGATGATTGTATTGTGCTTTGAAAAGCGTGCCCAGAAGGTCGTATGGTCTGCACGCCTCCCTCTCCATGGTTGGGTTGATTCACATTTTAATACTAAAATTGGGCATTATAAACCATGTCGTACCCACAACCTAGTGGTTAGGGGCGGATGTATTAAGGTGTAGGCTATGGCGGAGGTTCCAGGGTCAAGCCCCGCAGACTCTCCTTTTGGTTTGGTAATGTTATATGGTGTATACAATATATATTTGTTCCACTATATTTAGCAGTGGCGTTAGAAAGTTCTCCAACGATATATAATTGTGGCTATAGTTGGCATGGTCTGCCAGATATGGCGAACCTGCCAACTATTTTGTTTCAAATTTCGTTCACGGGTTGTCCTTGTGCATTCCCGCCTGCCACGTGGCAACCCTTGATTGGGCCACGTGGCAGCCTCTCATTTAGCCATGTTGCCCCCTACCAAGTTAGCATGCCACGTCATCATGCCACATCAATCATACAGACTGTACAGACTGCCACGTGGCATGATCTGATTGGTCCATGGATCGGTCCAAAATGCTAAAAACTAGGTGACACGTGGCAGCCTCTAGTGTTGCCACGTCATCATGTTGACATCATGCTGACATCAACATGCCACATGTCACTTCCCTACTCCTGCCACATGTGTTGTACGGATGATGATGTCATTCGTACAGATGTTGACGTCAGCAGTGCGGATGTTGACTCATCCCCTGCTAACTGGGCTAGGTTGACCAAACTTTGATGGCAAATATATTTCAATCCGTAACTATGTTTGATGAGTCATTTATGTCGTTAGAAAGCTTGTGAAGCGCTCTTTGCTATCATTCCATTCTCACTAATTTTTTGGAACTTTTAATTTTTTCCCTTTCTCTGTCTGTTGGAGCCATTATGAGCGTTATGAGTTGCCTCTGTGAGTTTTGAGTTGTTCTTAGCCTTCTCTGGATCCTTTTTGGATCAGAGAGTGATGAAGAAAAAGTTTCCAGGTATATTAATGGCCTGAGGTATGAAATACAGGATGAAATCAGCATGACAATGATGAGAATGGTGGAAGATGCTTATTAGGTGGCCCTGAAAGCCGAGGAAAAGTTGGCAAGAAAGAAAAGCTATAGAAACGAGGGGAAAAGTCCAAGAAGAGGTAGAGGAACTATCCGAGAGAAGTTCCAGAAACCCAAAACTGAAGCCAGAAAGTATCACGGTCAAACTGAAAGAGGAGGAAGTTCCCGAGGGGGGAAATA
The DNA here is from genome assembly GCA_010110895.2 of Picea sitchensis. Taxonomy (NCBI): domain Eukaryota; kingdom Viridiplantae; phylum Streptophyta; class Pinopsida; order Pinales; family Pinaceae; genus Picea; species Picea sitchensis. Next base: position 20,224 of record SNQJ01S0020290.1, read on the forward strand.
TGGTGGCAGAAACTCGTTTTCTTGAGGAAGAGGTGGAGGAGGAGAAGTAAAATGCTATACCTGTGGAAAGACAGGGCATATGTCTTGGGAATGTCCTTAGAGGAAGAAAGAAGGAGGTGGAGAAGCTCACATTTCCGAAGCACATAAGAGGAATGTGGAGGTAGAAGCAACAAAAGATGGGAAATCCCTCATGATGAGGGAGGTTCTCTTAAAACCAGATAAAGAGGTGGAAGAGCAAGTTCAGAGAAATAGTTTGTTCATGACTGCTTGCAAGACCAAAGACAGAGTATGCAAAGTAATCATAGATAGTGGGAGCACTAATAATCTGATATCCATGGAATTGGTGGAAAATCTAGAGCTAGAGATAACTACACATTTGAACCCTTAAAAGGCATCGTGGTTGTAGAAGGGACACCAAGTCATGGTAAGTCGACAATGCAATGTTGAATTTAAAATATGAGGTTATAAAGATGAAATTTTGTGTGATGTCATACCTATGTACGTTTGCCATATTTTGTTGAGAAGACCATGGAAATATAATAGAAATGTCATGCATGATAGGAGAAAAAATACTTACACCCTTGAGAAGAATGGTCGTACACACATGTTGCTACCAATGGAGGATAAGAAAGTAAAGGAAGAAGCTAGCCCAAGCATACTTCTCATGAGTGGGAAGGAACTCTTGAAAGAAGTCAATAAGGAACAGGGGATGCAGTTTGTAGTGGCGAGAAATCCCAAAATCATCCTTACAAACACTTATGTGGATGATCTGCCTATAGAGATTCAGGAATTGTTGGATAATTTTGTTGATATCGTGGAAGATGATTTACCTCGATCTTTACCACCTGTTAGGAGTATCAGTCACCACATTGACCTTATTTTGGGAGCGAGTTTTCCAAATAAGGCAACATATAGGTTGACATCTCAAGAGAATGAAGAGGTCAAGAATCAAGTCCAAGAGTTGTTGGATAAAGGTTTGGTCAGAGAAAGTTTGAGTCCATGTGCAATATCAACAAGATCGCCATCAGGTATAAATTCCCTTTACCCAGAATGGATGATTTGATGGATTGCTTAAGTGGAGAAAAATATTTTTCCAAGATAGACTTGAAAAGTGGCTATCATCATATAAGAATGAGAGAGGGAGATGAATGGAAGACAACATTCAAGACGAATGAAGGGTTGTATGAATGGCTTGTCATGCCATTTGGCTTGATTAATGCCCCGAGCACATTCATGAGGTTGATAAATGAAGTACTCCAGGATTTCATTGGTAAGTTTGTAATTATGTATTTAGATGACATTTTAGTTTTCAGTAAGACTGCATAGGAGCATTTGAGACATTTGAAGTTGGTGTTGAAGAGGTTGCAGCATGAGAAGTTGTTGATAAATCTGAAGAAATGTTCTTTCATGAAGACAGAACTCATATAATTGGGTTTTGTGATCTCTTCAAATGAGTTGAAGATGGATCCAGAGAAGGTAAGAGTAATCAAAGAATGGCCTTCTCCAAGAAGCATATTTGAGGTGAGAAGCTTCCATGGAATAACGAGTTTTTATAGAAAATTCATTAGGAATTTCAGTGGCATTTGTGCACCCATACTAGACACCATAAAGAAAAAGCATTAATCTTTTAATTGGACAACAAAAGATGAAAAAATCTTCAGAGTATTAAAAGAGAAGATAACAGAACGATCGATTTTGGTTATGTTATATTTTACAAAGACATTTCAAGTGAGATGTGATGCAAGTGGAGTAGTTATCGGTGCAGTATTGAGCCAAGACAATAAGTTTGTTGCTTATTTCAGTGAGAAGTTGAATGACACTGAGAGGAAGTACTCAGTGTATGATAAGGATTTTTATGTTGTAATACAAGCTCTAAAAAAATGGAGGCATTATCTTATTCCGAAGGAGTTTGTTTTGTACAGTGAAAATCATGCTTTACAATTCATAACTAGAAAGGAGAAGTTGAACCAAAGACATGCTAAACGGGTAGAATTCATGCAAAATTTTACTTTTGTTATTAAGCACATTAGTGGTAGCGCTAACAAAGGTGTTGATGCTTTGAGCAGGAGATGTCTGAGTATGCAGGAATTTCAAGTGGAGACCTTAGGGTTTGAACACCTTAAGGGAATGTATCGTGAAGATCCAAATTTTAAAGAGGCTTATGAAGCATGTGAAAACCATTTTCTAAGGGACAGAATTCAGTGGATAGAGTATTTAATCCAAAATGGATTGTTTTTCAAAGGAATCCAACTATGTATTCCAAAATGCTCAATGAGATACAACCTGTTGAAAGAAAAACTGAGTGGAGGATTAGCTGGACACTTCGACCATGATAAAACTTATGCACAGTTGAGTTATTCATACTATTGGCCAGGCATGATGTCCAACGTGAAGTAATTTGTGGACAGATGTAGAGTCTGCCAATATGTAAAAGGGAAGTAACAAAACACTGGTGTGTATCAGCCATTGCTTATTCCAAACGGGCAATGGGATGCCACAAGCATGGATTTTGTGTTGGGATTTCCAAGAACCCAGAGGGGAAGTGATTCCATCTTTGTAGTGGTTGACAGATTTTCAAAAATGGCACATTTCATACCATGCCAAAAAACTAGTGATTCTACTCACATAGCTAATTTATTTTTCAAGGAGGTTGTGAGATTACATGGCTTTCCCAGAAGTATAGTCTCAGACAGAGATACCAAATTCGTGGGACACTTTTGGAGAACTTTGTGGAAGAAGCTAGGGACAAATTTTTCCTTCAGTTCATCATATCACCCTCAAAGAGATGGACAAACTGAAGTGGTAAATTAGAGTTTAGGGAATTTGCTAAGGATCTTGGTAACTAGACATTATAGTCAATGGGATCAAATTCTTCCCCAAGCAGAGTTTGATTATAACGATTCTTCAAACCGAAGCACTAGAAAAAGTCCATTTCAAATAGTGTATGGGATGCATCCGAGAGGAATTTTGGAGTTGAGAGATTTGAGACATGATGAGTTTTGAAGTGCAGGAGCATAATACTTTACTACAAAGATGCAGAATCTTCATGATCAGATAAAGGGACAGCTATAGGATAGCAGTCAGAAGTATAAGAGCCGAATTGATCAGAAAAGAAGAGAGGTTCATTTCAAAGTTGGAGATCAATTTTTAGCAGACCTGAGAAAGGAAAGGTTCCCAAGGGGAACATATAACAAATTAAAGACGAACAAAATAGGACCATGTAAAATCCTTAGAAAATTTGTTGCCAATGCTTATGATATTGAGTTGCCAAAAGATGTGGGAATATCACCCATATTCAATGTTGCAGATATGTACCCTTATAGGATGGATGATACATGAGAATCAGATGATCAGAAGGAGATCCAGTGGGAAAAGCAGATGCCTGCAATAGAAAATCCACAAATGGAGAAAATTATAGATCAGAGGATTGGTAAGAAGACTAGTAGAAAGACTTATTTTGAGTACCTAGTGAAGTGGAAAGATCACCCTGCAGAGGATGCTAGATGGGTAACTGAACCTGATATTCATGAGCATGGAAAAATGGTGTAGGAGCTCATTGAGAGGAGTCCATGAATATTTTTTCCAGAGGAGTATGATGCATGAGCATCGCCATCAGCAATTGAAGATGTCGAGTGGAGGACAACTTAGCACCCAGTGCACACATTTCAAATCAGTTTTGATCCCACAGAGAGCGCATCATTTATGTTTTGAAAGCATTGTGAATTAAAGATTTTAAATGTTTTGAGGAAAGATCCATCACATAAGGTCGTCGAAGATTGTAATCGTCTTAATTATCTATAGGGTTGTACAAATTTCGAGTTTCAGTTCTTATATAGTTTGTAAATTCGGATTCAATGTAATAGTCCTTAGTAGATGAATGTATTAACTATGATAGGATAGAACTAAGGTAGTCTGGAGGGAAGGATCGAGAATCCTCTCTGTGTATAAATATATGTAATTGATGCCCAAATGAGGCTATTGAATATTATGGTTAGCGTTGCTACTTATTATAGAGAGCTACAAAGAACTGTATGAGTCCATGTACATACTTTGYTGAAGGAATACAAGTAGAGAGGTTTGATTCCAAATGTATGTTGTTGTATTCATCTGAGTTCATTGAGTACATGTGATGTTTCTTTCTATTTTATGTGTTTTATGTGCCTAAGTATGCATTTCATGGTTAAGTTTGTGAACCTTTAATGTTCCATAAGTTTCAATTGTTTCTCTTTTGAGAGCTTTGGTGCAAGGAGAGCATAGTTCCTGCAAGGTGTGCGAAGGCCGAGTCAAGTCTGAATCAGAAACTTAGAAGAGGTAGCGTGAAACATTTCAGAGGAAGTGTGAGTGCACAGTCACTCAGGGGAGAGAAAATTTTGAAGAAGAGTTTTGCAAGGAGTCCGTCGGTCCAACACTTAGTCGAAGTGTTGAAGAAGTCTCAGGGAGGACGAATGCAAGGAATGCATAGGGAGATTTTCAAAAAAATCTCTAAGTCCAAAATCTTTCAAAGGTTCATAGGATACAAGGAGTGCACCAAAGGTCTGAAACACCTCAAGGAACAAAGCTTAGAAAGGATAGCGACCAAAATCCTTAAGGAGGAAGAAGTTTATTTTTTTTAAGGGTCGAATAGACGAGATCCGTCTAGAAGGATCCAGGATATCTCGTCATCGTCATATCTAAAGAAGTAGCGTGAGGTTTAACTTTGTAAGTCATTAAGACTTCATGGATCCAGCATAAATTATGTGTTGGACGCAAAGGAGATGGAACCCTCGGAGTTTCGAAGTCTGGAGTTGATCTAAGCCATTGATCCGAAGGAGGACATGTGGAGAAAGGAGAGGTCCTTCAACACTTTGGAATTCGGGAGATACAAGGGGTCGCATTGTGTGAATGTCTAAACTCCCAAAGCCCAGAGTAAATCCAGGTCGTCCATCTGTCGAGACATAGGGACCATCGATTTGGGTCCTTCNTGGAGAAAGGAGAGGTCCTTCAACACTTTGGAATTCGGGAGATACAAGGGGTCGCATTGTGTGAATGTCTAAACTCCCAAAGCCCAGAGTAAATCCAGGTCGTCCATCTGTCGAGACATAGGGACCATCGATTTGGGTCCTTCGTGAGTTCGCTAGCCCGACGCTCTGGAGGTTTTAAAAGTGTTAGACATTCAGAACCCCTGAATCCTGGAGTCTCGAAGTGAATCATGGTCGTTGGTCGACATGGAGCCATGGTCCGTTGATTTCTCGTTGTGAGTGTTCGTCAATCTGGCACTCCGGTGGCACGGTGGAGTGGCACCTCAAAGAACCCCGAAGCCTGAAACCACGAAGTGGGGTATTGGTCATCGATCTAGTAGGAGAAGAGGAGTCATCCAATCTACTTCAGATTTTGGCTCTCTGGGAGCACGCCGTGTTGGAACGGGCAGACTTGTCGAAGCCTGAATTCCCCAAAACAACCCTCATCGTAGATTGGAGCAGATGTTGTGAGTCGTTGATCCTAGTTGTGGTTCGACGCTCCCTCACTTCGATGTTCAGAAGGATTGGAGTATTACTATGTTGAGACTCTTGAAGCTAGATAGCTCCGATGTTCTGAATTCTTCAGAGACTTGAGGTTTAGCCCACGATCCCAGGTAGGGCTTGCTAGTGCTCAAGGACCCCCGAAAAGTAGATTTTGCATTCAGGAAAAAAGGTTTAAGGCCTGTGCAGTGGATTTGAGTGCTCGAAAGGAGCCTGTGAGCTAATTCAGCTCTCGAAGTCGATCGATCCTAAACGGGGAGGTCGTGTGGGCCCCAGGAGTGGGTGGGGGTCTGCATCACAAGTGGGAAAACTTTATATGCTATGAAATTGTATTCAAACGTGATAAGGTAACCATAGCTTCATGACACTCCATGAGGTTATATCATCACCTATAAACAAATATTACACATGGAGTATCTATGGAGTGATGTGCATCACCAATGAGTATTTGAGCATATGAAGTAGGCACATCATGGTTCATTTTTTATCTTCCAACAATTATGTCGCAAATTGGAGAATGGAAAGGATTGAAATTGGAACTGAACAATGAATCAGCAGCACCTATATCCCCATAAATGAATTAGAAGCGCCTATATCCCCATTGTCTTTATTATATCCATAAATGAATTAGAAGCACCTATATCCCCAATTTAGCGGTTGTACCGAACCTACTCTATCTAGTTCCAAGGTTTGGTTCACTAGGTTTGGGAAAGTTAAAAGGTTTGCCCAATTCAATGGGTGACCATTTATTCCAATGAATTCACTGAACGATTCAGGTTCATCTGGCAAAGGAACAAGGAAAATATAAAGCTAGGCGCATATGAGAAACTCTTGGTTAGGAATGAACTACATTTTTTAAAGCTATAGCGAAGAGAAAAGCTGCAGGAAGCTAAGTTGGTATGGAATCAGTTTATGAACTAGTAATAAACCAGAGGTATCACCAACATAGGTTTCATCACTAAAGGTACAGGTGAGCTATATTCTATCTCTATTTTTAGATACTTTGTCCAGACTCCCGTAGGAAGTCAAGTAATCCCTGGCATGTCTTTAACCATATCTCCCACAATGAATTGCCCTAATCCATACATATTCCATTAATTAGTATCCCTACATCGGGAGATTTGAGAAGGTAGGTGGCTTTACACATGCACCGGTGTGTCAGCAGAGAGGCCTTTCCATATTAATTTCCATAAATTGTTTGAACTACATCCCGTCTGCAAGTTGATAAATGTTTTCTTTTTTATAATTGTTTGCTTGTGTGCGTGGGGTGAGGTGAAAAAACAACGAAGAAGCTTGAATATTAGTTTTGAAAAAAACAACGAAGCAACTTTTACATACCATTTTGGAAAAGGACAATTGATTCAGAGTAGATTTGGTATTTCCCTATCAAGAGTGTTGTAGGTTAACAAAATATATAATGATGTCGTATTTGATCCTTAAAAAAAAGTAATTGCATACGTACCTTTTATATCATGGATTTCATGGCGAGGTGAGAGTTCGCAGAATACAGAGCTTTCATTTTTTACTCACAATCTTGATTTTTCTATTACCTGTTAACAACTGTCAAGTTATTAACAATTTAGCATCGTAAGGGATCCTGAAGAAACATGAAGCAAGTACATAAATTATCTTGAAAAATCTTAACCTGGAAACATAGCCTTCAAATATATTTTCAATTTCCTTCGCCAATCTAAATCCAACCACACTGACTACTCATGGCATCTTAGAATGGAGTCAATTTCCTTGCCCAATCTAAATCCAACCACACTGACTACTCGTGGCATATTAGAATGGAGTATATCAAATATTTAAATACACTTAATCACATCAAATAAGGTGGACTAATACCATGGACTACCCAATACCATAGTCTTGAAAACTATCTACGGTAAATACAATTATAGATCATTCTTTGAGGATAGCCTAAAATATGAATCCAACCACACTTACTACTATTGGCATTTTAAAATGGAGTATACCAACCCTTTAAATACACTTAATCACATCAAATACCATGGGATAATACCATGGACTACCCAATACCATGGTCTTGAAAACTATCTACTATAAACATTTCACCAACCTAATTAAGGTTGATCTTACCTAACACAATTATAGCTCATTGAGTGAGGATAGCTTAAAAAAATACTTTTTTAGTAGGTTATTATTTTCCAACAAGACAAATTTGATCTATTCATTACCTAACAAAACAAACACAATTATAGCTCATTAAGTCGGGATAGCTTCAAAAAATATTTTTTTAATAGATTTATTATTTTCCAACGAGTCAAAGTTTTACCTTGATCTATTCATTACCTAACAAAATGGACAATTATAACTCATTGAGTGAGGATAGCTTTAAAAAATGACTTTTTATTAGGTTTATTATTATTATTTTCAAGTGAGCTTGATCTATTCATTACCTAACAAAACAGACAAAATTATAGCTTATTGACTGAGGATAGCTTAAAAAAATACCTTTTTAGTAGGTTTATTATTTTCCATGGAAGCAAAGTTCTGTCTTGATCTATTCATTACCGACCAAAACAGACACAATTATAGCTCATTAAGTGAGGAAAGCTTAAAAAAATACCTTTATAGTAAGTTTATTATTTTCGAGAGTTAAGTCCTGATCTATTCATTACCTAACAAAATGAACAATTATAACTCATTAAGTGAGGATAGCTTAAAAAAATAAATTAGTAGGTTTATTATTTTCCAACTAGGCAAAGTCTGGTCTTGATCTATTCATTTTTTCAAAATTTGGAACATTTGGACAAAAATCCTTAAAAAATAAATTCCATGGTCAAAGTGCCCATCAATTAAAGGAAAATCTTACTTCTTGATGGCTCTTACATGTGAACATGTCAATTCTCATTTATTGGCATACACCACGGGAAAGAGTAAGATTTTGACAAAAATTCAAGATTACTAGAATAAGTTAATCTTGTAGAAAACATATCCCTTCCCGACCACAAATTTGATAAGTTTTTGACAAAAAATTTAGGCATGAAAAGAGTTCTACCATGATCCAAGTTTTGTCCATGGTGGAACAATCCCTTTGGTAGTTTTCCCAATTCTAAATCAACCGATATTGTTGAAAAATTGATCAAGACTCTAAATCAATGAGAGCTTTAACTTTATGTATTGATGAATTCCTACAATTGGAGGAAAATTTGTTAGAAGATTGGACGGATCTATTTCAATCACACCTCATTTAGAGCTATAATGCAATACATAATTGAATTATATAAACCATGAATATATTAGTGTATACTTCTACTCTTCATAAATGACATCGATTTAATGACACATATACTCATGGTAAGGTCATATAGGGGCTTGGATCTAATCTCATGTTGTATTACTTAAATACATCATTTGAAAATTAAATATGAGAACATTAATGTGGAACAAAATCCCAACATAAAATAATGCCATTATAATAGTAAACAACATAGTTATCACTATGAACATCACATCAATATCAACAATAAATTAAAGAGAGCTCATAAAACATGATGGTTAAACCATCAAATATTGTAGTTATAACCTAATAAAAGATTAATTGAATGTATTTTTTTCTCATACATAATTATATGTCAGTATGTGGATTTTTAAACAAGTTTATAGYTGGGWAAAAAAWATATAACTATTCGAGGTGGCAAACGTAGGCAAGGTTCTTATCAACCCAAGAGGGAAAATAGAATGTTCCTATGCATGGAATCTAGGAATTCTTTTGAATAATATTGTTGAGGCTTATGCCCTCCTACAATATTTAAGGCTTATTGCTTCTCTTAAAATTCTGAATTTGACCATGGTTGGGAAACTTGAAGAATGTCATTCAACATATGATTCTGGACACTAATCCCATGGATTTCAAATTAGCATCAATGTTTATTAGAATTCGGCAAGCCTTATCCCACATTCTGGGACTGAGATTTTGTCATGTGCTCAGGGAAAATAATTGAATTGCAGATTATTACGCAAATAAATATATGCATGAAAGATGGGGTGACAATTTTTATTAATGGCAAGGCTCATTTCCAACCAATTCCATGAAGACATGTGTCCCCTCACAAAACATCAATTTGAAGGGGCACTTGGCTCCTTTTATGAAGTACAAGTTTCGAGCTATAAGACTCGGGGTGATGCGATGGCTCTCATATCACACACCTTAGTTACACCATTATTTCAATTATGATACATTAATCCTCTGTTGCAATTATGAAACATTAAGCATCTTCTCACATGGTTGAGGTGGGATTAAGAGTATAGATCCAGATGTGGTTTTTTGGGGATTATGGATTTCATCTTTTGGTTTGGACATATGAGATTTGATGTGGTTTTCGTCCCAGTGGATATCTTGTTCTTGGTGTAGCTCTCATCTTAGTGGACCAGAGCTTCTTGGCTCGAGGGTTTGGTGGCTTAAAGGAAATCTGGACCTTACTTATTCTCTCTCTTGGGTAAGAAATTGTTCTTCTACATTCTCACTCTGTGTTTCCTAGACTCAGGGGCTTGCTCTATTTACAATCTCACTTGTTTAGTGGCATCTCTTTCTTGTGGGGATCTATGAGATGTGGAGCTCTCCTTTCTGAGCTATGGTGGACTGGTTTGGCTTCTTGGAAGTCGACCTATTATGTTATGTGGAGATTTTAATTTGGACCTTCACCATAATTGAGTTTCATGTAGGAGGTGGAAGTTAACATTACAACCCCCCTCCTTCAATCAAGTGGTTGAGATTGTTATTTTTGGGCTTGGGGTCTTCTCTCACCCTTTCCCTAAGCGACTCTTTGATGATGGTTTTTTCTTTGGGTTTCTCATGGATTCGAGGAATGATTTCTAACATTTTTTTTGAAGGGAGGAGGGTAAAATTGAAGGAAATAGTGCCTCAATCCAATTTCTTTCAAAGAAGTTACATCATAAGGAAATAAACACAACAACACAATTGGACATTGTCATGGGCATATTGGTTCAGCAAAAGAGGCATATCAAAAAGGTGGAAAAGGAATGTGAGGCTCTGCATAGTATTATTCGTAAACTATCCCATGGGAATCAGGTTGGCCCTTATATGATAAAATAAAATTTGGAAACCAAATAGGACAACAATGATTTAGTGCATTTAAACTATGGAGTGAGATAATAAATGGAGAAACTCCATTTTTTTGGCTAAGGCGTAGTTCCACATTGATTTTTTATTTTTTTTCAAAATTCCTACAATTTGTGTCAACTTTAGTAGTTTTAAAGTATTGTTTAACACAACAATAGAATAGCTAGTGAAAGAAAAAGACTTAAGGAGAAGAAAATTTCAAAGTATAACTTTAGATTTATTCTTTCCATATAAAATACAAATTTTTAGTTTATAAGACTTGTTAGGGATTTAAAAATCATAAAGCTTTCTTATCTCCCCCACTTTGCGCCTTGGTTTCCCATTGTTGCACTAAGATTTTTTGGATTAATAATATTAGGTTAGATATTTAATGAGAGGCTCATTTTTCAAGGTGCAGGGGTCCCTCTCTAATATTTGAGGATTTGGCACAAGTGGGCCACACCCAACTCCATCTTTTGGACCTACATTATAAATCGTACTGAAATATTATCACATATAATTTTATTTCCAATTTAGGAAAAACCCATAACTACTTGGGTATTGTAGAGTGGTAGTTTGAGAAAGGCACCACACTACCACTAGGAGGAATACCCACACTATCATGGTTGGAAGGGACTTAACACTRTCATTTAATTTTTGAGGAAAAAGGGGAAAACTAGGATGAGGTGAGAAGGTAGGAGAGAGGTAAGTCTCTAAGTTGATTAAAATATTAATCATTAATTGTACATATATTTTTCTTATTAGGGTTTATATGTGAGTCTGTTTAAGKTTATTACAACAACAAAGTAGAAATAAAAATAATTCAAAATAAACAATTTGGACCTTCCTTATACTCTTTGTGATCTAACTAACATGTTTATTTGTAATCTAATTATAGTCATTTACAAAATTCCTTTGGCGATAAAGTAATCAAGAGGGATCTTAGGGTTTGTTCACCTCCTAGTATGGTGAAAACCCTTAACTAGATGTGAGACTAAACTACCTTAATCTACTCTGATATATAATAAGATACATGGGCTTAGGGAAGAAAGGAGCATATAACAAGTAACAAAGAGTTGTTAGGAACCTACTATACATACATATGAAGTCACTTCTCCCCTCCCAAAATTAAATTAGGAAATAATATCTCCAAATACGATGAAAATAAAGCACGTCCAAGCATGAACACAACTAAATATTAATCAAACAGATGCAAGAGTGTATGACCCAATGGAGATAATAAATCCAACAAACCTAGAAGTATGGAAGTTGTAAGGAGGGTGTTAGATCCCAAGTGAGATAATAATATAGAACATTTTTGGATGATATTTATGACCAAATGGAACCCTTAACAATGAGGGAGGGAGAGACATATATAGATTTAGGAATTCTTTAGAGGCATAAGGAACCATTGCATTTACTATTCATAGGGTTTTATTCCCCAAAAAGTCAAAATGCTAGTTTAAAACTACATATAATGATGGTTAGAGCTACATCGTAGGTAAATTATTGAAAATCATCCCTCTATATTCCAAGAAAGTACAAAATGTAGTCCAAAAGCGCAATATAAGCCCAAAATGTTGCATTTTGCAACACACATCTGATAACTCAAGAAAAAATAAAATTTGACTAAGTAAACACGTAAAAGAATGTACTCTAATGGATTAAGGGAATTTGGGGACCCAAGGGAAGCTTCTTAACTAAGCAAGACAACACTAGTGCACAAGGCCCAAGAAATATCCAATTAGCAAGGGAGTGACCCAAGTGGGTTGTCTAAAGAGTCTGTCGAAGCTAAAAAATAAAACAAGGAAGGAAAAGATGAATTCTAGGCTAAAAGGGGACCCTTCCATGGTACTAGACATAAAATGGGAGACCAAAATCACATATCATGCACACATATAGATAATAGTAATGTTACTCAAAGCAATGAGTTCAACACATGTTGGATAAATAAAAGGATCTTGATGTCATCACGAGGTGGGTTGTGTATGGCCAATGCATGATGAAAACCCCACACAACAATAACCAAGCATATATGTGTAAAGTGCACGCGAGTATTTAATTCATTTCATATTTCTTTGAGCATGTGAGCATTAGTTTTTGTGCATAAATTCACTCAATCATACCAAGACTCCTCCTAAACAGTCACATGTGAATGAAATCCAACTTTTCCCCCTTAAGTTCATAATCCCAAACATCAATGATCATATCCGCAACAAACATGATTGATAGCAAAGGGAAGAGTCTCAGAGCTACTATCCATCCCATCTTTGATTCTACTCCAATGTGAAATATCCATTGTTTATGTTCTAAAATAGTACCGATTAGAAGCATGTGGATCATGATTTATGTAATTGATTGTCTTTACCTTGTCAATCCATTGTAGAGTCCCAATCAACATTGAGGTTATTGTGAATGATGATGTGGTGCAGGTAACAAACCAATAACCCCTTGAGTAAACACAACAACCTATAACCCTGTGATCTCAAACTACACAACAATTTGCATAGCAACACAATTGGAAGCATATACACAGATGGGATATCCATTGGATTATATTAGCAACAAAACCTTATTCCATTATATGAATTCACAATCTGAACAAGAGGAAAAAGAGTGCCAACAAGAGCAAAATCATTCTCAACATTGTCACACCCCTAAATCTTGTATTCAACTACAAATTCTTACAACAAAATAACCCAGGTAAATAACCAATGTGAGAGACCAATTCTTCCAATTCTAGAAAAGGTACATCATTTCCATATGTTCAACCTATTTGGGACTACATTCTTGATGAGGTCCATGGCAGTGTCTCATAATTGGTCAATGACCATAGTGGAAATTTCCATTGGCTCGCTAAATAAAGGTTCTTGTTTAAGTCTGTTGTATATAACATATCACAGAGACTTTTGACATCTCCATTATGAATCATCTTTGGAATTGTCCCTTGGCCTACCTTGTCATCTCCTAAAGTAATTGTCTTTTTTAGATTTCATTATCATTCCTTGAGGAAAACCACTATATTTTGTGCATCATATACCTCATGGTATTAATACCCATAATAACCATTATACAATTTCATTCATACTCTATGTTCATGAAGGTCCACATTTGCATGCATTTCTTAAGCATATAATCAATCAACCCATATGACAGACTCACATGTTCACATGCAACTAGGGATGAAAATCCCCCCCACCATTATTCCTTGACTTTGTTGGGTATGTGTTGTATTTTTTTCACAAGTAGGTGATTCTGCATTGCGCCGAGCACGCAGGGGGCTTTGAGGGGGGGTCGCTAGGCCCCCCCTTGGGGGGTGCAGGGAAAAAAATTTCTGCCTCGGGAAACATGTCACATATTTAGGTGGTTTTTCGACACATGGTTTCTTTGCCGATGGTTTTCTGTTTTCGATTAAGGAATTAGGGTTGTTGACTAATCCAAGTCATTGGGTTGGGGTTTTGGATGCCACTGGCTCCTATATGTATATTGTATTGTAAACAATGTATCACAATGAATGAATATAGAATATGCTGGTTTTCCGAGTTTGGGTTTCTAGGGGAAAAATATCTATGTAATGTTTGTATTTGCCATTGTATCTTTTATGTTCTTTTACTGAAAATTTGTTTGCAGTAAATATTGTACAAGGTTAAAATCTACAGACTTATCCCCGAGTCACTTTTCTAATGACAAGTTCCAATTGGAAGAAATCAACTACATCATGTCTTATGAAAAATCTACTTGTCTAAAAGTATAGTTATTACTTGCTACACATAGACTTATCCAACTCTTAAGCATCATCAAGTTTAATGGAAACATAGTTGGGATTCTACCATAGAGGATCGATTGTCAACTCGTCCAACCATCTATATAATCCAAAACTCATCAATTGGGACTGTATATTATCAAGTGGGAGTGTATATAATCCAAAACTTAGCAAGCAATTGCAAACAACATTCAACATATCTACAAGATGGATGAAACCATAAGTATTGACTGCCAATATTTATAGGGGGGGAAGCACCACAAATTTCCTAGAAATATAACAATTCGCAAACAATATTCATACAACTATGAAAAGGTGCAACTAAAACCATGGGATCAATGCCTTAATACAAACCCCTTTGGAAATATTCCACATTGGGGATAAAATATTTAGATTCGTAGTTAAGTTTCACTAGGGCCCCTAAAATATCATAAAGTTTTAAAAGAAAGCTTGTATTTTCCACAAAAGCCTTCAATTATTAGTCTAGTACCTTGAGTCGACTTTGTCTTGATTACCAAAGTTTGAGTTTTGTGAGTAATTCTCTTGCATCATAATCTTCTCTCTTTGTCATATGCCCAAGGAAGAGATTTTTGTTGTGAGTTCATGCAACTTCTTTACATCAAGTTTACGTGGAATATCTAAATCAATATTTACACTATTTATTTTAAGTTGATTGATTACCTTTCTTCCCCTCTTGAGAATCAATGTCCTAAGAGAAAATTCAACAAACTAGACCTTTGATTATGCCTTAAGTTAATCAAAATATTAATAAAAAAAACAGCATTCAACATCTCTAACCATGCACAATTCATGTTCCAACTAACTCATTGTCCTTGATCTGGACACACCTATAGTTGGAAAATTGTTATTAAAATAAAAGAGAGTCATAACTTGCTTCAATTTTATTTCTACTATTAGGGAAACACCTTAAGCTATTGTCATGAATTCTTCCCCACTGTGGACCTTACCCCAAGTTTTCTTAAAGTATATGATGAGTTGAAGTCCAAAAGGTAGTATTCTCTCTATGTCAAGCTCTCACTCGCTCACATATCCATAATCAAATTTTAACATAGACAAAGATTCCATTAAAACCTCAGGAACCCTAATACTTAAGAGATGATGACATTTAATTTTAAAATTATTCTCATAAAAAAGGTCCAATACTCAGCTTGATATTCACATGGGTAATATACTTACATGTCTCTGAACTAACTAATATTTTCAATTCCCAACAAAAGATTACAATGAACTAGATGATATTATAACATTCGATAGCCACGTGATTTCCCTAGAAGGCTCAAGTGCCACCTAAATCACACAACTTGAACATAAGAAGTTTCTATGTCTATTAAGAAGACAATTTAGTCTCCCAAAGATACTCATGCAATGTAAATATGAAATCTTCAATTTTCTCAAGTGTAAATATGTATATAACTAGAATGATCTCCACATATTTTGTTTTTCCCCCAATATGAGTTGCATTGTAATAGTTGAATTTGAATCCTACCTTACTTCCCTTCAACCACTATAGATTTTTGAATTTACGACAATAAAAACAACACCCATTATGCTACTAGAACATGAAAATAGAAAAGAAACCCAAGGTTGCTTCAAGAGAATTACCTGTCATGTTTTAGGGCATCTTCTCATAAGTAGTGGAAACTGAACTAACATTAATATAAGCATCCATGCTTTGAGTTCTAACATCATCAAGTATACATCTTTTAACTTCTTAGCTTTTGTATTATCTAGTACCAAGTCCCTCTTAAATAGTTACCAGTCTCATAATTGTAACAATTTGGTCAAGCACTTTGCAAAATATTTATTTGGAGATCAAGTTTCAGAACAAGACCAATCTAAGAGTCAAATACAAGAGATAATCAAGGATAATCTATTGATTTCAATCTCAATGTCCCATGAAGGCCATAGAGTTTTGGTTGAGACTCAAATTACAAAAGAGAATTTTAAGGTGAACATAGTCTTAAGGTTCAAATGGACAATTCAATCTTGACCAATGCAACCATTAAAAAATGAAAATTAGTGAGGTTCACAAGAGTGAGATAAAGGAAATCCAATTCAATGATCAAGTTGGAGTAAGGAAATTGATTTTAAGTGTAATTTTGATGTTCTTTGGGACAACCAATTGGCATTAAGTTGTAACATACTCCTGCATAGTGGAGATGATGCTCATCCCATTAATAGAGTCATTAGCAGTCATATTCATGGACTCTTAGGTATACTCAATGAATAGGAATTAGAGATATATAATATGTCGGGGTCGATAATTAGAGACATAATTCTGTGAAGTTTGCCTTGCCATAATGCAGGCGTCTAGAGTTCACGGGTTGGTTTCTTACCAAGTGTTATTCCAACATCTCTATGCACTGCACATTGTTTTCTTTTGCACAATTTTTTGGAGACTACCACAACTAGGGTTTTTTTTGGGTTGAAGATCCATATCCATGCAAATATCTCGAATGATCCCTCTATATATATCACTGCAAAATTATTTAGAAGATCTCATGTCTTTGCATAGTGCAAGTGCATTCCATGGATAAGGATAATATAATGCATGTAACCCTAGTGAGAGTGATTATGTGTAAATCCTAGCGAATTTTTTTTTCTTTAGAATACATTTTGCAAGGAATCGAGCACTCGAGAGTTTATGTTTCCATTGTTTCATGCTGCGGACGTTCGATTTTACATTTTTTTTATACCCGTGACGTCTAATCCTTACATAATGGCTTCACTGGCACTCAAAGTGTGGAAGGAGTGTTGATTAATTGAATGGGTGAATGAGATATATTTCTTCCATATGGAGAGCATTGTCTTCCTCGTGGTACTGGCTACCATGTTGGGAAAACTCAAAAAAACCCCAAAACCTACGAGATAGAAATTTGTTGTTGTAACACCACCCCCCTGAAACCATGGGTGTATTTATGTGAGTTTTGAATATATTATTATCGTCTGTTACCATTTTCCCAACACTTTGACATGTGAATTCACTAACTCAACAATCAAAATCTCCTCGCCTTTCCAAATTTATACAAGAAGGGTTGGATGGAAGCCCTAAGGTCCATATTATTCCAAGCATATAAATGATGGTTCTCACCCTCTAGCAACACTGCGATATTGATACTTCCTCAACTAATCCAAATATTGATAGTGTGATATGCCTTCAAACACATTGAACACATCTAAGAAACCATAGGGCCATACAGTGTGAAATAAAACTTCCTATGAACATCAATTAACAAAGAAACTTACTACATCGTGACATCTATAGGTGAATTATAATGTTAATACAAAAATAATGTACAATTGCCACTCGTTGACTCTATATCATTGCTCAATCCCATGGTTTAAATGAATATGGAGCTATGTCATTGAACCTGCATTCTCATCAACTTTTTGATTGGTTGAGAAAACTATAACCTCTGCCAATGCCCCAGTGCTCAACCCTTAGAAAGGCCATAAGTTATGTATGGTTTTAGCCTTATACCCCAATGCATTCATCAAAACAACACATCAATTTAAATAAAGATTGGATTTATATTATGACAACAACACAAAATTGAAAGCCATGCCAACAACATTTATTTCTTTGCCAACCATTCACGTATTCCTGGGCACCTATGTGTGTACTCTTTTCTTCGCGTGCTAGTCTTCTGATCAGGGAGTGATTATGTTTGAATGCTATGAAGCATGAATGCAAAATCAGTAAATTCAACTTGCAGTTGATACGTCAATGCAGATAGCGACTCATGTGATATGAGAAGATTTTGATCAAAGAATACAGGGTTCCACATACAAGTATCTGAATTAGATTTTGATCAAAGAATGAAAGTTTCCACATACATTAGATTGGAAATTACTCAATGAAACGTTTTCTTCGTGACCATGAATTCTCCTTTTCCCATTACATTTAGGTATGATACAATTACTAGAAGTCACATTGGGTCATTCAATCGACTATCATTTGATTTCATCTGTTGAACCATTTTCTTTGTGACTTTGATTGTGGTGAGAAATACCTCCTTTTTCCATAGTGAACAATTGAATCAATGAATTATTTGTGAGATAGATTGAATAGCCAACCTATATAAAGAAGTGAAATGAGATGATGACAAAATATTATGTGTGATGAACCATTTCCTTTACGATTTTAATTAAGAAATACATCATTTTTTCCATTTCAACAAACAAATGAGTCCATGAACAAGCCATGGGCTATAATACAAATGATATTATTCAAAGAAATAAATTGTGTTGTAGTTAGGGAGATTTTTGCATAGGACAAAGGGTGAGATGAAAGATATCAATTGTGAGAAGACAAATGAAAATGAAGTGAAAATATTTTCATCCACTCTATCGTCAGGTTGTTGCCATCTTTTTAGCATATTAAAATGGTGTAACATTGGTATGAAACCCTTGTATATGAAAAATTAAAAGAGAGCAAGGCTACAATTGATCATATGTTTCCAAACATAAAGTAAGCAACTTAATAGATATGAAAAAGACTTAAATAATGTGGATTTTCATTGGTTGCTTTGGGTTATATCCAAATATTAAGCATTACAAAACAAGAT
>SNQJ01S0020290.1:47145-64461 GCA_010110895.2 Picea sitchensis
GAAGTTATGGGCCCAGAAAAGGGGAGTTATCCTTGCAAAATAGCACTTAAACTCTACTTCTCTCAATGTAAAGAAGTGTTCATGAATTGTAATCATAACTGAATGGTGAAGTATAAGATCTACGGGTTTGAATGTAATGCAAATCTTAACTCTAGAATTTAGATCTGAGATAGGTATTTGAATCCCTTTGGTGGATAAATAGAAGAATAAGAGAATGTAAAGGGGTTCGGTTTTTTGGGTATCAAGCTATCAGGATATAGACTGGGCTTATGAAGTGTAAACATCTACAAAGTTTTCTACTCAGTGAATATAATTTCTAGTGAAGACACTGTCTTTTTCTCAATCTTGCTTGTCTATTCTTCTAATTTTGATGCATGTTGAATGTTTTGCAAAGCAAATATTCTCTTTCTTTCAGCTAATGTGCTTACAACCTGTTGATAAGTGTATTCCAAGTATTGTTTTAGGTTTAATGCGATGTGTTAGATCTAAAAAAATCTAGCTGCAAGTGACAAATTGTATGCTTGTCAGTGTTTTTGTTCTACTTTTATATCTTGTATCTGCTACGCCATAATGCATGCCATTGGCTAAGGGAAACATTGTGGTGAATATTATGAAATAGTCCAACTAGACCCCTGCCCTTGAACCTCATCTATCAGCTGACCATCAAAACAAATAAACCAAACTTACAAAAACCAATCATTCCAACAATTGAGGTGGCCTGGCCTTGCCCTTAGTAGTCAGGTGCAGACCTTAGAACCAACACCTGTAATGCAATCCCGAGTAAAGTACAATATGCTTACCATATACAAGCTCATAAGGGGTAAAGTATGTGGTCCAGTAAGCCCATAAATCTTCTGGAATCATATTAGCCCAATCCTTGCAATGAATCTGCATAGTCTTGGTCAATATGGATTCCAGAACCTTCTTGGTGACTTCTACCCATCCATTAGCTTGTGGATGATATGGTGGAGATGTCTTCTGCCAGATATGATACTACTTTGTGATGGCTTGAATGATTTCAAAGGTGAATTGAGTTCCTTGATATGTAACAATTTATCATGGTACACCAAAGTGGACAAATATTTCCTCATAAAGAAAATATGCTACTCCTTGTTTTGTACCCCTTGGAAGTGCTTTAGACTCTACCCATTTGGTGACATAGTTGGTACAAACCAAGATATGAGCATTTTGTTTCAAAGGTGGCTTGGTATGGCCCACAAAATCTAAATCATGTTTCTTGAAAGGTTCCACCATGAGCTCAATTTGTAGTGGCATCTCGTTGGATTTAATAAGTTGTCCCATTCTTTGGAAATTGTCACAACTCCTCACATACTTTTTAGCATCTCGAAGAATGGTAGTCCAATAATAACCTAAATGCAACACCTTATGTGCCATTCTTTTATCAACAAAGTGCCCCCCACAAGATTCATCATGGCAAGCTTTTAAGATGTCATAAGCCTCATCCTCTTGAACACAACATTGGATTATGAGATTTAGCCCTGTGCGAAAGAGGTATCCTTGAACCCAAGAATACATTGCACTTTGTTTGATAATATTCTATCTTTCTTTCAATGAGAGATGTGTTGGAAGCTTTCCTGCAACCAAATAGTTAGCAATATTTGCAAATCACGGTGTGTTAGTAGATAATATGAATAAATGTTCATTAGAAAAAGTATCTTCTACGGGAATAGCTTAACCTTCATTGGTAATCCTGGAAAGAGAATCTGCAATGACATTTTTTTTTCCTAGCTTATCAACGATGGTGATATCAAATTCTTGCAACAATAATAACCATCTAGTTACTTTACTATTGCCAATTGGTTTCTTATTAAATAATGAATGGCATAGTCATTAATATGCACAAATGCAACATATCCAGTAATATAGTGCCAACATTTATTAATAGAGTATACTACTACGAGAAATTCATTTTTAGTCATCGTGCAATTTAATTCTACATGGGTTATATTCTTACTGATGAAATAAATTGTATAAGGCTTCTTCTCCTCTTTTTGTCCAAGAACCACTTAGGTAGTTGTGTTTGAAGCATCCATTGATACATGGAATGGTAAGGACCAATTTGGTCCCCTTAAAACTAGTGCCATAGACAACTTTTCTTTTAGAGCATAAAAACCAATTTGACATTGGTTAGTCGAATTAAATTATGCATCTTTAGATAGTAATGCAAACATAGGAGATTGGTAGAATTTTCATGAAGCGATGGATAACTAGCATGTCCTAAGAAGCTTCGAACATCGATTTCCAATTTTTGAATAGAAAGATCAAATATTTCTTGAATTTTTGTTGGATCCACCTTGATTCTAGCAAATGAAATATGATGTTACGAAACTATCCCTTCAGCTAACAACATGTGACATTTTTCATGGATAAGGGATAAATTTGTTTCCTTGCACTAGATGAGTACTTTCTCTAAATTCGCCAAGGATTCCTCAAAGGTGATACCATAAAATGCGAAGTCATCCATATATACTTCCACACAATCATGTATCAAATCTAAAAATATACTAAGTATAGTCAACTGAAATGTGGCAGGTGCATTACAAATTCCAAATGGCAACACCAAATAAGCAAAGGTTCCCCATGGGCAGGTAAAGCTAGTTTTTCTTGATCCTTGGGGGTTAGTTGAATTTGGTATCCACTAAAACCATGAAGGAAAGAAAAACACTTCTTTCCCGCTAAGGTATCTAAGACTTGATCAATGAAAGGTAGAGGAAAATGGTCTTTGGAAGTAGCTTTGTTTAATTCTCTTTAGTATACACAAATTCACCATTTCTCATTTTTTTCAGGAACTATGACAAAAAGTGATACCCATTGACTATCAAATGTGGGATAGATGTTGCAACTCTTCCTTCACTATATCACACATTACAGGGTTCATTTGACATTGGGGTTATCGAACATGTCATAAATTTTCCTCGATACGCATATGATGGGTGCAGAGATCAAGATGGATTCCCTTCATGTTAGTATATTCCCATGTGAATGCATCAACATGATTTTTTAACAAATTGACGAGTTAATGCTTTTGTAGATTTTCCAATCTAAGTCTAATATTGAGCATTTTCCAAGATTGATTTTTATAGGCATATTGGTTGTTGTTGGGGTTGCAAGGTATATATAGTGGAGAAGATCCAATAACAATTTAATATGTATATATTAATATTTTATTACAATACATCTTTACAATGAGAATTGGTCCGCCTTATAAACAATCAAAGGCGGAGGGATGTGAATGAATATGTAGCCCTCTACTACTAAGTATTAACTATTAAATATTATTTGATAGTTAATTATTTGGTATATTACAAGTCACCCCTTCTTTGAAATGCTTTGTCCATGAAGCATTGGTAACGAAGGATATTTCGATCAAAATTCTTCATTTTCCCAAGTAGCTTCATCTTCGAGAAGGTTCCTCCACTTAATAAGATATTCATTGACACTTCTAGAACGAAGGATTTTGGTTTTGACCTCTAAGATGCACTTGGGCTCCATAACTAACTTCCTTCTAACTGGAGTTGAATCGGGGATTAATTCTATAATTGTTAGGACCACATATTGTACCCTTTTTGCCCATACTTTTTGCTATTATTTTACCCTTCATCACCTGTATTTTGACTTATACTATCATTTCACCTAATCATTCCAAGGTATACAACGTCCTTTCTCATTATTTTATGCTNACTACAACACTAAGTGCTTTTGGAATTGAGCATATACAGTGCGCAGCTACCTTTGAAACAAAAGACTTCCCTGGGTTGATAATTTATGTTTCACTTGGTTGTTTGAAATTAATTAAGCAATTATAGTGACCAACAATAATGTGGTCTCTAGATCGTGTTGGAGGGAGACCCCGAAGTAGGTCTTGGAAAATGGTACTATGTTTTCCAAGAATCTCATCAAGACCTTTAGGAACATCAAATCCATTAGATAATGCGTCCATGGAACAACAGTGGAAAATGTAAGCTTGTGCTCCTTTCTTGATCATCTTCTCCATTCTATTAGATGAGATTATTTGGTGGGGTGGACTTTTGATTCCATTAAACTTGTACTTCCTCCCATTTTCAAAGAACTCTAGGAATTGTTTATGTAAATTTAACCCTACTGTACCAGTTGTGGACAACCATTTGGCTCCTAATACTACATCCACTCCCCCAAATTCAATGGCATACATGGGGGCTTGTAATTGGTAGTCCTTAATTGACAATTTAACCTTATGATATTTCCCCGTGCATAAGGTAGTTTGATTCCCTAGAATTATGACTTGAAGATCGAAAGAGGGATAGTTAAACATGTTTAATTGTTTTGCTACTTCAATATTGATGAAATTATGAGAACTCCTATTTTTTATTAGCATTATTACTCTTGTCTTTTAATGTAGCCCAAAACCTTCAGAATTTTGGGTTGCAAAATGTCGGGCATTGTAGCAGATGAGAGTGTTGGAGTGGAGTTTTGATGGTTATATCCTCTAGGATTTCTTGATTATTCATTTGGATTATTTAAATCTGTGTCGGATGTATATAATTTATTGTTCTTGCACTTGTGTCTTGTCCTCCAGTTGGGATCATGACATCTAAAGCACATATTTTTGTGATCGTTTACATCATATGGTGGAATTCTTTTATCAAGGGGAATATACTTTTGGTTTGGTTTCTCAGAGTGGGTGATCTAGGTGGATATCGGTGGCCTCCCACCTATTCCATTGGCTCAAAGCACAATTTTCCATTTTTGGCAGTTTTTCTACACTTTTTGGATCTTGAACTTCTGGGACCATTTTGAGGCCTTAAACAACGTTTTTTTGGGCATGACAATGCCTAGACGATAGTGAAAGGCTTCGTATGGGCCAATCAGAATGTGTACTTTTCAGTTAGACCTTTCCAACAGGCTATCGAGCGTGCCAAGCAGAGATTGTATGCAAAAGTTACAACCCCGGGAAGTTGGCATACCAACTAACCCCATCAGGGCCCACAAGCTTTTTGGCATTTCATCTCCTAGGGTTAGGTTTTTGGACGTTTATGGTTTCCTCATTGCTTCTTTATGATAAAAAGGCCTTTCAAATTCATTGTAATACTCTTTGGCAACTGCACGTATCCATCACATCTCTTCTCAGAGATAAGCTACCACCATTCGAGCAACTTTGTTTCATTCTGCATTTTTAAAGTTCAACACACTTCATTTATTAATAGAAGTCAAGTTTCACTATATCTCTGTGTTTTTGTTATAATTTTGTGTTTCATTTTGTTCCATTTCTAAATCTGGATCAATGGCATCAGAGTGGCCAACTCTTTATATTTTTCTTTGTGCATGTTCCCAACGAGGTCAAGGTATAAGGAGTTGGGACTTAAACTATTTGAACCTTTGCAGGATTGTCCCCAACAACCTCCCATGGTGGAACAAAAGAGATATGGTGGAGCAGGATTTCCTATTAAATCATTGCTTAAGGAAGCTCTCGCGTGACAAAGGAACGAGATGATGGATAATTTTTCTTAGATCTTTCAAGCACTGCCAAAATCCGACACATATTCGTAAAGCGGCCACTTTGGAGGTGTCACCCCCTTCAAGGTACAAATTAGTTCTGATGTTCCTATATTTGAAGGTCAAATAGATGTCGATGCTCTATATAAATGGTTGAATCTGCTTGAAGGGTATGTTTTGTCCAATTTTTTTTCTGGTAGAGAAAGATCACCTTTGCGCTCCTTAAGGCTATCCCCCATGTCAAGGATTGGTGGGATACTTACTGTGAGCAAAAGGCCATGAAGGAATTTGCATTGTTTGCAGTTGTACCCACTTGGGATTCTTCCAGGGATGTTATTAAGGAAAATTATTACCATGTTGGAAGACACAATGACCAATATACAAAATGGACCATGTTGTGGTAGGAAAGAGACCAAACAGTGCCATAGTTCACAAATCTCTTCCATACCTTGCACACAACACTTGATACTCAAGTAACACAATGGTTACATCAATACATCCAGTTAGAAATGGAGTTTTTCAACATCTCATCACTGGGCGCGACTTATCGATATGCTGTCAAAATCGAGCAGAAATTTAAACAGAAGAAACATGAGTTTGAATCTGTGAACTCCTCATAGCAGAAGCAAGGCAAAGGCAACCTCAACCTGCAGAACAAAGGACAAAGAAAGGATGGACCACCAAATGACAACCAGTCCAAGCCACCAACAAACAAGGGTAATGGGAAGACGAATAAAGACATTGGAAAGTGGTGCAAATTCCATAAAAGTCTTGACATAACATTGATGAATGTTTCTCAAAGCAGTCATTGGTGGCCAAGTTGAAAGCCTCGGAGTCAGATGTGGGTTCTGAATCAAAATTAGAACAAGACAAGGGGAAGTGGATCATTGATGTGAAACCCAATGCCATTGTCGCTACAATCAAGGTCCAGCCAAGTGAACCTGAAGAACCGAAGGAAGGTGAGTGCCTTTTTCACTCGTCGATGTGGGTGAAGGGGCTCCGCTGCACTTCATTGTCGATAACAAAAGTCAAAATAACCTCATCTCAGTAGAGGTCGCCAAGTTGTTGGACCTGCTGACAACACCACATCCACAACCTTACACCATCAGGTGGCTCCGCCAAGGGAGATATCTCTACGTCAGCCAACAATATCGCTTGCCCTATGGCATCAATCCCTTCAAGGATGAGGTATTGTGTGATATTTCCCCCCTTGAAGTTTGTGATTTTCTTTTAGGCCAACCTTACTTGTGGAAATGTCATGGTGTATATGAGTCTAGACCTCACAGTGTTATTATTACTTTGGGCAGACAATTGTACAGGATACCATAGGTATCTTCAACTATCACCATTTCTTTGATCTCTTCTAAGCAATGCAGGAAGATCATCTCCCAAACCGGGAATTTGTCTTCTCTATGATTCACTCTCAAAGTGAATAGAAGGTCGCGACCACATCCATGGCCTCTGCATAGGGCCTCTCCACGTAGTAGAAGCAGGTCAAACATGTTATGGAGGAATACAAAGACATATTCTCCTCACCCACTAGGGTACCTCTACACAATCAGTTCAAGCATTTAATCGATCTGACGCCCGATGCACCTCTACCCAATGGGTGAGTCTATCATCGCTCTATTATGGAAAATGAGGAAATAAAGCACAATATCCAAGAGTTTCTCGAAAAGGGGCACATCCGACCAAGCTCCTGACCTTGCAGAATCCCAATTGTACTCATGTATAAGAAAGAAGGGACCTGGCGACTCTGCATTGATTATAGACCCTTAAACAAAACCATGGCCAAGAACCAGTACCCAATTCCTTGAATTGACGACCTTCTTGACCAACTCAAAGGGAGCCAAGTACTTATTTAAGATTGACATGAAGTCCAACTACCACCATGTCCTAATAGAATAGATTGATCTATGGAAGACTACTTTCAAGTCCAAAGAGGGTCTTTTTGAATGGTTGGTCATGCCCTTTGGTTTAACGAATGCTCTAGCCACTTTCATGAGGTTGATGGACAATATCTTGTGGCCTTTCACCGATTCTTTTGTGGTGGTATATCTAGATGATATCCTCATCTTAAACAAGAGTTGGGTGTGTCAGTTGCAGCATATTGAACATGTCCTTCACACTTTGCGACAACACAAGCTACATGCTAACTTGGAAATATGCTCCTTCGACATGAACATGATCCAATACCTAGGCTACATTGTTGATGATCATGGTGTGCGCGTGGATCCAACTAAGATCCAGGTCATTCGTGATTGGCCAGCCCTGACCACGCTGACCGAGCTTCGAAGTTTCTTGGGACTTGTTAATTTCTATGGCAGGTTCGTGTTGGGATTCTCCCATATCGCATGGGCCCTCAACCAAGTGACCAAGGGTGGTGGCAAAGAAAAATTTGTGTGGGCATAGTTGTAACAAAAAGTGTTTGATGATCTGAAACATCGCTTATGCTCAGCCCCAGTGCTCTCATTTCTCGATCTGCGAAAACCTTTTCAGATTGAGACAAATAATTTTGATTATGTTGTGGGTGCAGTTCACTCAGCACGATCATCCAATGGCCTATCATAGTGACACACTGTCAGATTTAGTCCATAAGTACCCCACTTATGACAAATAAATGTATTCCATTGTACGAGAATACTGCCAATGGAAGCATTACATTGTCAGGAAGGAGACACTCATCCACATTGATCACGAGCCTATGTAGTTCATGCAAACACAAGGCAAATTGCAGAACGACCACCATCAAAAGTGGTCCACATACTTGCAGCAATTTCATCTCAACATCAAATATAAGACAACAAGCACCATTCGCGTCGTTGACTGCGTCAGTCATCCTCTAGTTACAACATTAACCATGGTTCTCCACTCATATGGACATGAGGCCTCAGGGTGGCCCCAACTATACGAGAGCAATCCTGACTTCATTGCCACTTACCAGATGTTGGGTGCATGCTCGCCCATCGTTGACTTTCATCTTTAGGACAGACTATTATGCCATTTGGGCCATCTCCATGCTCCTTCAAGCAAGCATGTGAAGCTGATTTGGGAAGCTCACTGCAATCAGATGGCAGGACACTTTGGTGTGGAAAAGATAGTGGAAGTGTTTTAGAAGTATTTCTATTGGTTGAAACTTTGACAGGGAGTCGACAAGTACATATAGTCTTGTATTGCATGTGCTATTTCCAAACGAACCATTAAGAAGTAAGGATTGTACACCCCTCTCCTTACCCCCGACAGGCCTTGGGAATCCATCTCAATGGTCTACATGTCTAGCCTTCCTTCAACCAAGCAGGGCAATGACTGTGTTTTTGTGGTGGTTGATCGATTTTCTAAGATGGCCATTCTGAAAGCTTGCAAGAAGAGTATCATAACGAAGGCCACTGCCAAGCTCTTCTTCGAACGGGTGTGGGTACATTTTGGGATATCGTAGATGATCATATTAGATAGGGACAATAGATTCCTAAGCACATTTTGGTCAAGCCTTTGGTCACTGTTGGACACTAAGCTCACAAAATCCACTGCCTTCCACCCCCAAACTGATGGCCAGACTAAGGTTGTCAACGAGATGATCATGCATATATTGTGCATGTGCAAATCTAATCATCCATGCACATGGGATGAGAGTCTCCCCGATGTTCAACACAACCACAACATAGCTCTCCATAACTTGACCGAAAACAACCCCTTTCAAGTGGGGTTGGGATTTCAACCATTGGGTCCCATTGATGTCGCACTACCTCTTGCAACCACATAGGCAGAATATTCCCATGTTCAATTTGAGACCGACAAAACCATCAATTTTATTGAAGGGATTGAGTACATCCGCCAACATGTCCATGATATTTTGTAGAAAGCCAATTCTAAGTACAAGCAGTGCCACAATCAACACCGGGTGTCACACAAGTTTCAGGTGGGAGACAAGGTTTGGTTGCATTTATAGAAGGAGCGCCTTACAAGACCCCATTGAAAACTTTGTCCACTCCATCATGGTCCTTACACCATCACCAAGGCTATCGGTGACAATGCTTTTGAGTTAAGTATTCCCGCCTTCCTTGGCTTTCACCCTGTGTTCAATGTAGACCTCCTTCAACTATACTTTCACCATTATTGGACATGTTAGAGATAGTAAAGCAGTTGACATTGATAGAGCTCAACCTTGAATGCATGGAACATGGAACCATTAATCATATCATGGACACACATGTTAAGGGTACTCGCCAACATAGGATCCAACTTTATCGAGTTCTCAAAGTAGGGAAACTCCTACACCAAGGCAAGTGGGTCACATGGGGCCAAGTTCAACAGAAATTTCCCCATCTAATGGGGGCACTCAACATAATGGAGACCATTGCTTCCTAAGGAGGGAGGATTAATCCAGGTGGATATCGGTGGCCACCCACCTATTCCATTGGCTCGAAGCACAATTTTCCATTTTTGGCAGTTTTTCTACACTTTATTGGTTCCTGAACTTCCGGGGCCGTTTTGAGGCCCTAAACAATGTTTTCTAGGCGCGGAAACACCTAGATAATAAACAACGACATGGCTTGGGTTGACAAAAATGTGTACTTCTCGGCTAGACCTTTCCAATGGGCTATCAAGCGCGCCAAACATATATCGCATGAAAAATTTACGACCCTCGGAAGTTGACATATCAACTAACCCCATCGGGGCCCACAAGCCTTTTGGTGTTTCATCTCCTAGGGTTAGGTTTTTTATGTTTAGGGTTTACTCATTGCTTCTTTATGATAAAAGGCCTTTTGGCCTCATTGTAATGTGGTATGGTGAATGCACGCAATCATCACATCTCTTCTCATAGATAAGCTACCACCTTTCAAGAGACTTTGTTTCATTGTGCATTTTTACAATTCAACACATTTCATTTAGTAATAGAAGTCAAGTTTCACTGTATCTTTGTGTTTTTGTTATAATTTTGTATTCCATTTCGTTCCATTTATAAATCTAGATCAGTGGGACCAGGGGACTTGTTTCCAGGAGCCAGTTTTTCTTCAACAATTCTAGTCTTTAGTCATGCTTGCTTAATGTATCAACCATAGTATTTACAACAACTAAATAAGAGTCGTACCATATAATCTTCAACGATCTATTGAACAACGATAAGTGAAAAGAGAGAAAATAATATTAGATTTTTAGACATCGAAGACTGGAATGCCAAGGATCACCAACTCGCTTTGTTCCTCCAATTGTAGCATATAAATTTGACCAGTGACAACGCGATTGGACAATGCATTTGCCAATTTATTGTGTTCTCTATAGACATGATGAAAAATTGGAATCTTTGAATTGATCGACAATTATATGGATCTGATCTAGTAAAATCCTCAAAGCAATATTTTGCAATTTGAAGGCCCCTTAACCCATATAATCACTAGTTCAAAGTCTCCATATAATTGAAGGTTAACTACGCTCTTTAATTCCAAAGCCAATATCGATAGAGTCAATAAAGCATGTAGCATTGTCAATGGTTAGTACCTCTTCCAAGACCAAATTTGAAAGTGAATATAATGTTATCAGATAGGAACAACACACTCTTAGCTCCACATGGACTGGGGTTACCTCCACTGGCTCCATCATGCTAGATTTTCTTTATTTACAGAGCATTAGAGTTACCAATGTACTTTTACTTCATTACCATTAACATATATATCATGTACTGAGCAGTAGTAGCATAAAGAAGAGATAAAAAAAGAACACAAGAGCTTTATCCTGGGAAAAACCCAACAACCTTTCTTAGATAGATTATGTTCACAAAGTCCAACCATTCACTAGCTCTCAAGAGCCACAAAAAAGATATAAACCCTAGCACTAGGCTAGCACACCTCTAGTGCTCACAGCTGCAACAACAACACACTACAAGAATATCACACCTCCTTAGAGAGATAGCGCACAAGATAAAGTAGCCACCAAGAATAACCAAAGACCCTAGCTCTGTGTCTCCTCTTCCTCCTCATACTTGTGCACCTTTTCCTCTGATGATCGTCATGGGTATGGCCATGGACTTGCAGTCCATCATCCCGAATCTCTATAGGATCTCAACAATATATTTTCCTTGGCTAAGGAAAATCTCATCTGATCTATGCCACACCTCCAATCCCAAGAAGTAATGCATCAGACCTAGATCCTTCATCTCGAACTCTAAAGCGAGCTCCCTCTTGCACCCAACTATGAGCTTCTCATCTCCTGTCAGAAACAGGTCATCCACGTATAAAACCAAGATCAACGAACATCCATTCTCAACCTTATAGTAGAGGTTAGGATCTGCAACACTCTTGGTAAATCCTAAACTCATCAGGTTGTTATCTATCTTGGTATACCATGCCCTGGGTGCCTGCTTCAATCCATACAAAGCCTTCTTTAATCTGCAAACATGGGACTCCTTCCCATGGATGACAAAACCTTGTGGTTGCTCTATGTACACTTCTTCCTCTATTACACCGTTCAAGAAAGCAGTCTTGACATCCATGTCGTGTAATTTCCATCCCATTGCGGAAGTAATCGCAATAATCAATATGATGGAAGTGTACTTTGCTACAGGAGAAAATGTCTCATCATAGTCTTCTCCCTCTCTCTAGGAGAATCCTATAGCCACAAATCTTACCTTGTACTTCTCTATGTTGTCATCTACAGCATGCTTGATCTTGTAGATCCATTTGGAAGTCACTACTGACTTCCCTTCTCATCTCATAACCACCTCCCACACATCATTCTTCATGATGGACTAATACTCCTCCATCATGGCATCCTTCCATTCCTACTTCTTAGCAAATTCTTCAAAGGTGGAAGGTTTTGAATCAATGATGTTGCTCATCAGTGCCACATAGTTGGAAAACTTATGCGGTCTCTTGCTCTCTCTAAATGAGCCTTTGGGAGCTGGATGTCCTTCAACTTTCTGCAAGGTGTTTTGGAGCCAAGTTGGTCTCTTCCTATTGACTACAACTTCTCTGGGTGGATCTACAAGTCTCTCTAACTCTACCATCTCATTATGAACTTCTAGAATGGGTTCCTCTGGTGTAGAGTCTTCCATGAATGCTTCCTTTGGATTTTCACTCCTCTCGATTCTCATCCATGTGAGACTCCCTTGATCTTCTGAAGGCTTCATCTTCATCAAATGTTACATTACGGTTGATCTCAATCTGTCTCTGCCTAGGAATGTATATTCTGTAAGCCTTCAAAGTCTCACTGTATCCAACAAATGTGCCCTTCTTTCTTGAAGGTTCCATTTTCGTTCTCTTCTCCTTTAGAACATGTATAAATACCGGACAACCAAAAATCCTCAAGTGATTGAGTTATAGTTTCTTTCAAGTGAAGACCTCTTCAAGTGTCTTGTTCCCAATATCTTGTGAGGAATTCTATTATGGACATACACAATTGTACTGGAAGCTTTTGCCCATAAGTGCTTGGGTAGGCCCTGGTCATGGATTATCGCTTTTGTTGCTTCTACAATGTATCTGTTCTTTCTTTCTGCAACCCCATTCTGTTAGGGGTTGTAGGGAGTTGTTGGCTCCCTCTTAATCCTTTCTTCTCTACAAAATTCTTTAAACTCTTATGAGGTGTACTCACCTCCATTATCAGATCTCAAGACTTTAATCTTCCTTTGAGAGAGATTTTCAACTAAAGCCTTGAATTCATGAAACTTGTTGAAGACGTCATCTTTTGTTTTCAAGAAGTAGTCCCATGTCTTTCGAGAGTAGTCATCTATGAATAAGACATAGTATAAAAAGTTGCCTAAGGATGGCACTGCCATATGTCTGCATACATCAGATGTATGATGTCCAAGATACCCTTGGACTTGTTGTCATTGCTAGTAAAGCTTCCCTTGACATCCTTGCCAAGTGCGCAACCTTTGCATATTCCATCATGTTCTACTTGAATGTTGGGTAGATCTGTAACCATCTAGACCAATATAGGTAGTGCTCTATATTTTATGTGGGAAAGTCTTCAGTGCCATAGCTCACTTGAGCTAACACTATTGTGTACAAGGGCTTATTCTTGGTGTCCCTTCAATTTATATAGTCTTCCCTCTCAGACACCAATCACGGTAGCTTTATCAATGCTTGAACTCTTGGGCCATAGAATAACTTAGCCATCCACAAAAGATACCATAGAGCTTTTATCTTCTAAAGCAGAGATGGAAAGTAAATTCTTCTTTAAGTTTTATACAAACAAAATATATTTGATTAAAAGACGGTTACTTGATTCAATTTGTAGGGAGGCTTCTCTAATTCCTTTGGTTGCATGCTTTGAATCATCCCCAAGCTCCATTTGAAGGGATGAGCCCTTTTTTGTCAGATTTGAAAGAGAATTTATGGATCCGGTCTTGTGCTTGGTAGCACTGCTATCTATAAGGCAAGTGTCGCTCCCTTGAGTGATGGTTCCCATGAGTGCTAAAACAAATACAAAGTCTTCATCCTTTGACTTGTGCTTTTCAACTTCTATTGTATGTGCATGGTGCTTCTTCTTCGTTCCCTTTTCATGTTTATGAGGGCATCGAGAGGCATAATGTCCCATCTTGTTGCAGGTGTAGCATCTGATATTTGACGCATCCTTCTTGTGGCATGGTTTCTTAGACTTCTTCAGGATGCCTTCTTCCCTTTCCTTTCTCTTCTTCACTTGGGAAACAAGTGATTGATTTTCATCATCATTAGTCTTCTATGATTTGGATATCAACCAGGATTCCTCTTGGGTGCAGTATGCCCATAGATTGTTGAACTTGGGAAATTTGCTTCTAGCGCAAATCCCTTGAAAAAATAGATCCCAAGAGGAGGGAAATCCATTAAGAGTAGTAGTCACAAGTTCAACATCTTCTACTGGATCTCCGATGGCTTCTAACTGGTCCTTCATCCGTGAGATCCTCATGAAATAGTTAGCTACTGCTTCTGACTTGTTCATTGTCATGTTCTGAGTTGGTGCCTTGGATTAAGATTTCAACTTGTATTCTTACTTTCATAAAGTTTGGTTAGGGCATCAAGCATTTCGCTCAGTGTCGTCAACTTTGATACATTAGGTATCAAATGTTCCTTTATTGAGTCTATCTAGATCCTCTTGGCCTTGACCTCATTCTTCCTGAACTTTGCTTTGGCGTCTTCTTCTTTTGGTTCTGGAAACATCTGCTTGATATGATCCAATAACTCATTCTCTTATAGAATGAGGAGAACTTTGTGCTTCCAAGATCTAAAGTTATCTACTCCATTCAATCTATCTTCAACTCTCATGTTGGTTGCCATTTTTCGCTGGTAGAAACCCTAGCACTGAAAAACCTTGATTTTTTCAAACTTCACCAAACTGCACGCTTAGGGTTTCAGGGGGTGCGTTGGGATAGGGCACACTGCTTTGTGAAAGATTTATCCCCAACATCCTTGGGATAGTGTTGAACGAGCTTAACATAATATTGTAGCTACAAGGTGTTGCTATAGTGATCTTCCTTCCAGTGGTCAAACTGTTCTGAAGGTAACCAACTCTGATACCATGTTAGATTTTTTTTATTTACAGAGCATTAGAGTTACCAATGTTCTTTTATTTCATTACCATTAACATATATATCATGTACTGAGCAGTAGCAGCATAAACAAGAGACCAAAAAAGAACACAAGAGATTTATCCTCGGAAAACCCCAAATGGGGGAAAAACCCAACAACCTTTCTTAGATAGATTTCGTTCACAAAGTCCAACCATTCATTATCTCTCAAGAGCCATAGATAAGATATAAACCCTAGCACTACGCTAGTGCACCTCTAGTGCTCACAGCTATTGCAACAACACACTACAAGAATAACGCACCTCCTTAGAGAGATAGGCACAAGATAAAGTAGCCACCAAGAATAACCAAAGACCCCAACTCTGTGTCTCCTCTTCCTCCTCAGACTTGCACACCTTTTCCTCAGTGAGAGAGTGTGTTGTGAGTGTGTCCAAATGATCTAGATGTCCTCCTTATTTATAGTCTTCAAGTCAACTGCCTGGGCCAACTTCTTCTGTGGGAATCTTGTTTTTACTTTATTCTTTTCTACGCGGGCTGACTTCTCTTCTTGGTATTCTTCTTGTTGTTTAATGTTCTTCCTGGACTTCCTGAATCTTCTCTTCATATAATAAAGGTCTTCTAGAGGAAAGTTCCTCCCACAACTACCAAAACATCAATGCATCAAAGAAGCCCCAAGCTCTAGAGTTGTTTATAACAAGTCAACCAATTTCCCTTTGAACTTTTTGTTTGAGTAGTTGCTTGGTATTTTCATAAACATACTTTGTTTTGTAAAAAACTTCCAATGAAAATAAATATTTCCCCTGAGATATAATTGCATTTCTTATAATCCCTAGAACCCAAAAAACTATAATGGGTAGAGTTTTGTGATTGGCCATGGCATAATCTTTCGTCCATTTTTTGAAACCCTGAACAAGAGTTTTCCCTTCCCATGTCCTTCAATCTCCTAATAAATAATCACTTTATTCCACTTTTCTTTAGATAAAGGGAAATCCATCATAATATGTTTTATTCTCTCCTCATCAGCTTTGCATAAGACACAAAAACCCGATTTTCGCTAAGACTTCCTTTGAAGAGCATCCCATGTTAGAGCCTTGTTGTGAAGTGTCAGCCAAAAGAAAATTCTAGACTTGACAGGTCTTGTTAATTTCCATAACGACTTCTCTCAATAGATTTATTCCTTTTCACACTTACTGAACATTGTCTCGTATCCCACACTTGCTATATATTCTCCAATTGGGTTCTAAGACCAAACCAAAGAATCTTCTTCCCCTCTCGACCAAATGGCATTATCTAATAGTGTTCTAACAAAATTGTCATGCTACTCTACCTCCTAGCCAAACAAGCTAGCTCCCTTGCCTCTTTCCATCCTTGATGACAAAATGATCCAAGGTCACGAGTCTTTAAATCTACATAATGTATGAATCCTTTGCTCCCTAAGAGATCCAATTAAGTCCCTTGATAACCCAAATTGCCCATTGCTTACCATCGAGGGATCAACTCTAATTCTTACCTTCATCTCATTACCCACTTTCCAAGCCAACAAATACCCAACAAGCGAAAAGAAAGAACAAAATATTTCCACATGATAGATGCATACGTGGTTGATTTGTTCCTTAACCCAAACCTAATCCAATCTTCTATGGAAAGAGGATCTATATATTTTCTTTTATGACTTGTTGCTAAAACATTGAGGTGCTTAACCTACCTCCAAAGGCTTTTGGATGCCAATGCCTCTCCAAAACGATGGATATTTTTAAGTCCTTAGTGCTTTAGTGAAGATGCTTGCCACTTGATCTTGGGACCTACAATAAATCAGTTCTATCTCTGTGTTCTGCACTTGTTCTTTGATATAGTGATGTTGAATTTCAACATGTTTTGTTTTCAAATGATGAATTGGATTCTTCATCACCTTGATGGAACTTTGGTTGTCATAGTGTAAAATTGTAAGTTGCATTTGTGGAAGCTGCAAATCCATAAAATTCTACCTAACCACATTGCTTTCCAGGTTGCTACAACAACTAATTTGTATTCTTCTTCCATTGTTGAAAGAGCTACCCACGAGGTCTTCACCTAGTGAACTTATGACATAACACGTGTGTTCATGGGATATTAAAGAATACCCCTAATTTAACTATATATATATATATAGTAAGTTAGAGCAATATATTGATTCGTTTCAAAAAAGTACAGTTGTCTGAGGTGTAATTAGCCACGTGGTCACAGTGCCCAGGAGGGAAACCACTGCGCTAGATGTCCGAAAGAGCGGAGGGGAGGAGGAGGAACTCAGAGGGGAGGTGGGATGAGGGGTGGTGAACGAGGGGCGA
>SNQJ01S0020290.1:70097-88723 GCA_010110895.2 Picea sitchensis
TCATCACTTGATTCGCATATTGATTCACAACTGGATTGTTTCCCTGCACGATACAAAATAATTTCACATATGAAATTGAGTTTTTAACATGTCTAATCCTCTCGATCACCGATGCCAATCAAAGATCTAGAGGATTTGAGTATGAGACCATGTGCCTGATGATAATTTTAGAATTCCCTACCATTATTAAACTCGAAATGCAAAGATTTTTGACAAGATTCAAACCTTATAAAAGTTCATAAGCTTCGGTCTAACTATTAGAAGAAATACCAAAACTTCAAACATAAACATATACATATTTTCTTGAAAAATTTAAAATAACCCCTCATACACCTCACCCCTAATAAAATATTTACAAATATTAAAAGAAAAACATATTATTTTTCAAAAACAACTTATATAAATTACAAAATCCCTTTTTAACAAGGCCACTAAAATCATACATCTTAATCATCACTTTTCAAGATTCCCTCTAAGAGCATGGAATATTGGACATACATAAACAACAATATAAATGTTCCACAATTAACATCCCACAATGACATATGACATAACTAACACCAATGACAAAGATAAAAACATTTTCCATTTTAAAACACCAAGGTTTGTCATGTTTTAAGTTTAATATATTATAAACTAGTTTGACTTTATAGTTTTATAAAAAAATTATAATAAAAATAATAACAATCAAATATCTTTAATTTATAATCTTTTATTAACATATCCCTAACCTGGTCCCCACCTCGAAAATTTCGATCACATGATGTCCCATGCTCCATAACCTCGTCACCACGAAATAAGGATTTCAATCACGAGACGTCTCATGCTCCATCACTAAGAATTTAACAATAAAATAGATTAAACTAAAGATCTGCACAGTTCCGCGAGGCTTTAAAATCTCTTTTAACCAAGTCTGTTCCCCACGTCTCTTTTGGTCCGTGCTTCAAGCTCTGTAATCTCCTCCTCTTCATCTGCCTTCTATTTGCATTCTTCAGTGTTCCCAGCGGCAAAAATGAGTTCTGCAATGCGACGATTGGTGGGATCTGCACTGAAGAGTGCATCTTCTTCTTCTGTCAAAACTAATGTTATGCCGAGAAGGTTTTATTCGAGTGGTGGAAGTCTGCCGCCACGCAAGGTTGTTGTGCTGGGAGCTGCGGGAGGGATCGGGCAGCCATTGGCTCTTCTGATGAAACTCAACCCTCTGGTGTCACAGTTGGCGCTCTATGATATCGCTGGCACTCCAGGTGTCGCTGCCGATGTTGGCCACATCAACAGCCGTGCTGAGGTGGGTTCCTCTTTTACTACAGCGTTTTTTTCGTTCTCTGTATGTTGGATCTGTCCTTTCTGTCAAGGATAGAGTTGTTTTGATTTTAGTTTCAAGGGATCTCCACTGGGATCGATCGCACGACCACCCACTTGGTAGGATCTACTTTTCTCTAGCGTTTTCCTATTATTGGTTCTCTGATTTTACGTTTCTGATACTGTCCATGGTTAGATTATTTGTTTATCTTGGTAAGTACTCTTTTTTAAAGGAACTGGGCGTTATACTAGGCTTAGACACCACTGCTGTGACCTGTCAAGGACGCGGGATTCTTCTAATGTGGTAGTTAATTCTGTCGGCCACATTTTTGTGGGCAATATGCTTTCCGGGGGTTTTGAACGTGGGTTTGAGCCCTGAAAGTGCTGTGATTTAACTTCTTAGCCACAACCCAATTCACATTAACGGTCAATTCAATTCACTTTCATGGTCAGATTGTAAATGGGTTTGTGCATATTCTGATTGATGAAAAAATGCACCTAGATATTTATTTTGTGGGATATCCGTGGCTGGATCATGTGCCCCACCTCAATAAGAGTTTTTGATTCGATGGATCTAAGTGATAGTTGGCCCAACGATCAATTTAAGCATTGTCTATCGCATTGTCATTCTGCGAGGATTGTACTGTACCCCGTGGATATTGGATTTACCTTTATACCTGACNCACTTTTCAAGATTCCCTCTAAGAGCATGGAATATTGGACATACATAAACAACAATATAAATGTTCCACAATTAACATCCCACAATGACATATGACATAACTAACACCAATGACAAAGATAAAAACATTTCCCATTTTAAAACACGAAGGTTTGTCATGTTTTAAGTTTAATACACTATAAACTAGTTTGACTTTATAGTTTTATAAAAATAATAATAATAATCAAATATCTTTAATTTATAATCTTTTATTAACATATCCCTAACCTGGTCCCCACCTCGAAAATTTCGATCACATGATGTCCCATGCTCCATAACCTCGTCACCACAAAATAAGGATTTCAATCACGAGACTTCTCATGCTCCATCACTAAGAATTTAACAATAAAATAGATTAAACTAAAGATCTGCACAGTTCCGCGAGGCTTTAAAACATCTTTTAACCAAGTCTGTTCCCCACGTCTCTTTTGGTCCGTGCTTCAAGCTCTGTAATCTCCTCCTCTTCATCTGCCTTGTACTTGCATTCTTCAGTGTTTCCAGCGGCAAAAATGAGTTCTGCAATGCGACGATTGGTGGGATCTGCACTGAAGAGTGCATCTTCTTCTTCTGTGAAAAGTAATGTTATGCCGAGAAGGTTTTATTCGAGTGGTGAAAGTCTGCCGCCACGCAAGGTTGTTGTGCTGGGAGCTGCGGGAGGGATCGGGCAGCCATTGGCTCTTCTGATGAAACTCAACCCTCTGGTGTCACAGTTGGCGCTCTATGATATCGCTGGCACTCCAGGTGTCGCTGCCGATGTTGGCCACATCAACAGCCGTGCTGAGGTGGGTTCCTCTTTTACTACAGCGTTTTTTTCGTTCTCTGTATGTTGGATCTGTCCTTTCTGTCAAGGATAGAGTTGTTTTGATTTTAGTTTCAAGGGATCTCCACTGGGATCGATCGCACGACCACCCACTTGGTAGGATCTACTTTTCTCTAGCGTTTTCCTATTATTGGTTCTCTGATTTTACGTTTCTGATACTGTCCATGGTTAGATTATTTGTTTATCTTGGTAAGTACTCTTTTTTAAAGGAACTGGGCGTTATACTAGGCTTAGACACCACTGCTGTGACCTGTCAAGGACGCGGGATTCTTCTAATGTGGTAGTTAATTCTGTCGGCCACATTTTTGTGGGCAATATGCTTTCCGGGGGTTTTGAACGTGGGTTTGAGCCCTGAAAGTGCTGTGATTTAACTTCTTAGCCACAACCCAATTCACATTAACGGTCAATTCAATTCACTTTCATGGTCAGATTGTAAATGGGTTTGTGCATATTCTGATTGATGAAAAAATGCACCTAGATATTTATTTTGTGGGATATCCGTGGCTGGATCATGTGCCCCACCTCAATAAGAGTTTTTGATTCGATGGATCTAAGTGATAGTTGGCCCAACGATCAATTTAAGCATTGTCTATCGCATTGTCATTCTGCGAGGATTGTACTGTACCCCGTGGATATTGGATTTACCTTTATACCTGACTTTCTTTGGGCCATTTCAAACAGGCAGATATTTAGGAGTAAATTAATTTTCTTTCCTGTTGGTAAATGGCTCTCTGCTAACAAAGTGGGCTTTGCTTTCAGTTTAGATGCCACAAACAAAAGGTATCTATTCCACCAAATTCAGCCAGGACTTTCACCTGATCTTGTCTACTGAGATACACATCATACATAGGCTATCAAGGTCACTGTGACTTACCTTCAATCTTAGATATGGTAGTTAACTCCATTGGCGAGATTTATGCCACACCATGCCTTCAAGAGGGTACTAAAAGTGCTATGATTTAACCACTTGACCACAATCTGCTTAACATTTATGGCTGGATTTATATTTGGGATGTGATTATTATTATTATTATTAGTAGTAGTAGTAGTATTGATAGTAGAAGATTGAAATTGGGGTTGTGCTCATTATTATTATTATTATTTTTGTTTTGTTTGGTCAAGGCCTTTTGATTGGAAAGGGTGAAACTCGTTACTGTATTAGTTTTACAACACAGTGACATTCAGCTATAAAGATGTGACTGGAGGTATCTATTCATCAAAGTCACCCATGACTTGCTGATGGCCTCATTAACCTGACCTCATACCTTGGGAATACTTGGGCGGCCGCATTAAAGATGTGACTGGAGGTTACTATTCATCAAAGTCACCCATGACTTGCTGATGGCCCCATTAACCTGACCTCATACCTTGGGAATACTTGGGCGGCCGCATTATCATGGGAACATGCCTGCTGGGTTTTGAACTCAGGTCATCCTCGTGACAAGCACTCCACAACTAGCCACTAAATCACAGCCCAATGGATGAGTTTGTGCATATTTTTTTGATAAAAAAAGCATCAATATTTTAGCAGAATCCATAACTGGTTCATATGTCTCTGCTCAATAGGAATTTTTGATCTGATGGATCTAAGTCATAGTTGGCCCAATGACTACTTAGATCATTGTCCATTGCATTGTCATTCTGCGAGGTTTGAATTGATGACCCTGTGCATATTGGACTTGCCTCTATACCCAAACCTTCTTTGGCCCATTTCGTACAGGGAGATATCCATGAGTAAATTGAATCAAAATAGCCTTAGCAGAGTAAATTAAAATAAGGTAGAATAAATTTCCTAAAGTAGCTTGCGAGATGCTTTAAATTTTTACACAGCACCACTATGTGTAGACTCTACTTAAACTTTTATGGGACTTTACTTTAATAGAGAGTAGTACGATTAACAAAGAGTAGTATAATCATGTCATTTATACCTGGACTGGATATGATTATACCCGGATTGGACATGGTTTGGCTTAGGTCCTCAATCTCCTCTCAGCACAATCATTGCTTTTGGTGCTCTATCTCCTCAATACAAGCCAAAAGATGGATTTTACTGTAGAACATGATTAAGCCTGTTCTTGTTCACTACAAGGAGGACATGCCATGGCTTGAATCATGGAACAAGGATGAATTATCCGACAGAATATGTTTTACTTCTTTTGGAACTTTGCAATAACCATTTCTTTTCATACTTGTTTTGTTTACATATTCATCATTTAATTTGGGATCGCCACATTGACTTTATCATGCGTGTATCACAACTTTGTCAATAATTCATCGCAGTTTGATTGGGGTACAGGTCGCAGGGTATATGGGAGAGGAGCAACTTGGTACAGCATTGGAGAATGCAGATGTTGTGATCATTCCTGCTGGTGTGCCTCGAAAACCCGGCATGACCCGTGATGATCTCTTCAACATCAATGCAGGGATTGTTAAATCTCTTTGCTCTGCAATTGCAAAATATTGCCCAGAGGTAAGTTGTTACAATTTATGGTCTTCTTTGAAGCTTTTGTTTCCATATGATTTTCTTATTGACTATTTTATAGGAATAAGCAGGACCTACATTGTAAGTTGCTCTGTCAAAGGCTTTGTATATCTGAGATCTATAGAGATAGCAATAGATACAAATACTTATTCTCAAGAATCTTTAACCAAGTTGTTGATCTAGAATTACATGCTGTTCTTGTATGTAATAAATTCTACTGGAGAGGTTAAAGAAGCTTTAAGACTGATTTGTGTCAAACGAATAGGTGATTGACTCATTACTCTTTCTTCCATCGATGGTTCTCTTTTGGAAGTATTGTAGTTGGTAATTTTTTGCCCAAATTGGAACTGAAATAAAACCTTTCTTTATACCAGACTAGAAGGGGTATATCTTATGGATAGTTAAGATTTGTTTGATCAATTATTTTGTTGTTATTTCATTCTTACCTAATATCTATAATTCTTGCTTTTTGACAAAGTCTTCCTGATCCAACCAGTTTTGGCATTCAGGCTCTAATGATTATGTCCATGTTCTCGTAAAGCTCGGTTACATTTTCTCCTGCCTCTTTTTCTTGATTTTTTGGAGTTGGTGATAATTTATCTGTGACTAACATGATTAGAGTATTCTTTATTTTTTTGTGCTGCTATTTCTGTCAGCCAAGGAATCCTTTTATTCCTTTTATTCACTTTCTTCTGTTGTGCTTTGGTTTTTGTTTTTCTCTTTTTGTGGTGATTTTTTGTCAACTATTTTGTTGTTCTATCATTTTCATCTATCTAATATCTATAAGTCTTGCTTTTGATGAAGTCTTCCTGATGCGATCAGTTTTGGCATCCAAACTCTAATGATTTTGTCCATATTCTCGTAAAGCTTGGTTGCAATTTCTCCTGCCTCTTTATCCTGTTTTATTTGGCAGAGTTGGTAATAATCTATCCCTGTCCAACTTAGTTAGAGTATCATCTATTTTTTCCTGTTGACTTTTTGCATCTGCCAAGGAATTATTTTATTCACTTTCTTCTGTTGTGCTTTGGTTTTAACTTTTTTGTTTCTTAGCTTATTATAGTGAGTTCTTGTCTTATTTTGTTCTTACTGCTTTTTATTCCTTCAGATAATCAGTTTTTGAAGGGCTGCCAGCCGGTATGATTATTTGAATGACTCTGTTGCCGTCCTTTTACACACTTGCAAACGTGAGCTAAGTCCAACTCACTTAGTGTGTCCTTGGAGGCACAAAGCCTAGGTTCAAAGCCCACTGTCACCTTGACTTGAACCTCTTCCGTCTAGGTTTACTCCTAGGGAAGCCAAGGGGGGTAGACCCTAGTTACTATGTGAGATTAAAGGTTAATTCTAGGAGTTGATTTTAATTAGTTAAAGGTTTGGGGGGATCTAGCCTATATGAAAGGCAAACAATGCAAAGTGCAAGATTTGAATGCAAAGGCAAGCCCTTTTCCTATGACAACTAAGACTAGTGCCTAAGGTTGGGAAAAGGGGTCAACTAAGTTGAGGAGAGTTTAGAATCTACAAAAGATTACAACTAAGTACAAAGAATTACTTGATACAAAATTTTACAATTAGTACTAGATACAAATAAATGGATTAAGCAACTATCTACAAAGTTGATATGAAAAGAATAACTATTAAGATACAAGATACAACTGTGAACAAAGCAAGATAACAAAGCACTAACTTGCAACTAACTTGAAATACTTGAATGTGCAGGAAAAGAAAGATTTATCAAAGGGAAAGATCAC
Organism: Picea sitchensis; assembly: GCA_010110895.2. NCBI lineage: Eukaryota > Viridiplantae > Streptophyta > Pinopsida > Pinales > Pinaceae > Picea > Picea sitchensis. Next base: position 77,165 of record SNQJ01S0020290.1, read on the forward strand.
CACAACACATCAAACCAACAAACCCAAACATAGAGTGCCTCCACAAGATGCGCAACTCTAAGGGGCTGCTTCATTGGCATTCACAAGTACACAACAACAAACCCAAACAATGAAGTTGCCTCCAAAGGATGCGCAACTTCAAGGGGGTTGAGCCAATAAACCAAAACACAACTTAAAATTGAAATGAAAGTGCTCAAAAGAAGCCTCCAAGGGCAAGTGCGCAACTATTAGTTTCACTTAGTTAACATCCACAAAGTGTTGAAATAAACTTGCATGAAAGTAAATGGGAATATAAAGTGCGGGCAAAACATCAACCATGAAAGATAGATAACTAAAAATTGCCCAAGATTGTAGTGGATTAGGATTATTAAGTTGTTAAGTTAGAAGTTGATCCTAGACTAAGTGACAACCCAAGAACGCCCCCCGCTTGTACCAAAAAGTTGCTGGGTGCTTAATAAGTGAGGCAAACAAGGCCCCACCCTAGCTCCACAGGTCAACCCAAGAATAGAAGTACTCTCGAGAAGGATGCCAAGTGTTGTGAGATCGTCCTCGATTTAGCACCTCCCATTGCTTCCTTAAATTCTCGTTTTTGATGGCAAAGTTGGGTCAATAAAAGGTGACCTATTTAGACTAGTTGATTTTAGATCCTAGGAGACTAAGGTATATTGAGTTAGTTGAGGTTAAGTGATTGGAATGTGTGTTGTGCAAGATGTGCTTGCAAGATGCCAAGTACTTAAACGATAGAACAATGTAAGCAAAGTATGAAATTAACTTGCAAGAAGAAAATAGATGTTTGCCTCAAGGCTCAAACCATCAAATCATGCAAGGTTGCAAGAGATAAAAGAAAAACACATAAAATATTTAACTCATTGAGCCATAGTACTTAAGCTTGAATAACTTGCAATAAACTAAATGTGCTTTGAGAGATAAATGAAAATATGCTTGAATGTAAAATACCCCAACACAAAAATAGATAGCAATTATGAGCAAGATAAGCAAGATAAATCACAATGCCTCCATGGGCCTAAACTAGTATATGATTACTTCATTACTTAAATTAAACCATCAGTGAGCATGTAAAATGAAAACAGCCATAACTAGTCTAGCCTTACGATTTTGGGGGTTGGCAAAGCCAAACACACTCCAAGGTGTAGGCAAACAAAAGAAAGCAAAAGACTTGAAAATAAAACTAAGCTAAAACAAACTTTAAACAATGGCACAAGGTGGAGGCAAGCCTTCCTTTGTTGTACCAAAGTGGGTTGAAGATGAAACTAAACTAATTGCAGAAATAAAAGCCTTCTGATTTAGGATGGTTGGCAAGGCCAAGCACTTTCCTAGGTGTAGGCAAATGAAACTAAAAAAATGCAAAAAATTACTTTTAAGAGAAGTGCAAGCCCTTGGTTACTCTTCGGGGGCTTGCTTACAATAAGAAGAAGAGAAAGAAGTGTTGGGCAAATATGCACCACAACTTGGGAGGTTTTTGTTGACGTTTTAGGGCCCCAAATGGGCTATTCCTCCACGTTTTCTGTAAAAAGCCTGCAAAAACCAGCAAGTAAAACGTGCTGGAAAAACTGCAGAAAAGACTAAAAACCTTGCAAAAAATTTCTGTTAATATGAAACAAAATTTTTAAAAGAAAGATAACAGTATTTATACTCGATTTTGATCTACTTCAGAATACTAATCCACCCAAATACTCATAAATGAGATTAGAAAAACATAACAGAAAATATTAGAGGAATAAGAATGGGTGAAATAGACAACTTCCAAATTTGAAGTTACTGTTTCTCAACCCTTAGCAACCTGCAAGAATATGAGACTAAGCTACAAGACAATGAAGGAGGTGAGTAGATCCAAAAACATTAATAAAATACTTTGCTAAAGAAATGAAACTACTACACTAAGATCTAGAGCAATACTACTATAGACCTATCCAAACAAAGTACTTTGCTTGGATCTCCTATTCTAAATCTAGAAGCTAAAAACTCAAAGAAAACAATAACACAAGTCACCTCCAATAAGATCCAAAGCCAAGCATCAAGAAGACTCTGAATGCCAACAATTTCCTCCAAAGATTCTTCTATTATAAGCAAGCTTGAGCAAATACTTGCTACAAGCTTGAGAAATGAGAGAGCACAATATGGGAGAGAGAGAAGAGTGGGAGAGATTTGGGTATAGTAACAATACACTGAGAATAGATGAGAAATGAGGGTGTGAGGGCCTTTATTTGTACTTGGGAAGGCAAAGTTACCCCTTCCAGATCCTTTCCAAGTGTCAACACATGTGCAAGAGTGAGCATCTCAAGGAGGGGGGCGCAACTCTAGGGTTAGGGTTTTGGATTGATGAGTTGGGATGAGTTGTCATCCATTTTCCAAGTCAAAGGGTGAGGTGGAGGCACGAGGGAGGTGCACTAGAGGAGAGAGGGCCCCACCTCTCTTAATTGTTTATTTTCAAATGTTTTCTCAAGGAGTGGGGCACAACTTCCCTAGGGGGGATGACATGAAGTGGTAGTGACTAGGTAAGAGGGGGTTATGTGGGTGAGAAAAGGGTTAGGATAGGCTAGTCTAAGGTTTAGGCATCATCTCCGACCTTCTCTTCAACCATTTAACTCAAAATTACAAAATTTTACATTTTGACTATGTCAAGTCTAACACTTAAATTGCTGTTTTGGACTGACTAAGACTCCTCATGGACAAACACCTAGCAAAACTTGTCCAATTGAGCTGAAACTTGGTCCAAGGGTGTAGGGGGTCTTATTCCATTTCTTTTGAGCACAAATACCCCTATCAAAACCCAAGGACCTAGTTTTTACATTTTTCATCAAAATTTAATTAAAATTACCTGACTTAGGCAATTTTAATAAATTAAAAAATACCTATCTAGACTTGACAGAATTTTGCAAAACTTTAGGAGATGTCTTACATGGTCATTTACAACATTTCTAGACACTAGCTACCAGGGGGCTAGACCATTAGAACGCCTTTCACCACTTTGGAGGAATTATTTGTGGGAGTGAAAAACTCAAGGGAAATTAATAACCTGAGAAAAAAAACACTCAGTGAAAGAGACTCCTCTAATGATGAAGTCCTAAAGCAATTGACCTAACTATGATCCATGCAGACCCATTACATTATTATCCCACATAGGGGAGCGAAAATTCCATTACAAAAAGAAGTGTTGAAGGCCAAAACTGCCTTGTAGAACCAGAAAGTCTTTGACATGGTAGCACCTGATGGTGCATATCTTCATGGTACATGGAGTTGACCCCCTAGTTGAATAGGTGGTCAACAGACTCTTGGGGAGTTCTTACTACATGTTCCTTTGATTTGCCTTCAGAATGAGGACCATTCTATTCATTCTTTTACTCTCTTCCCCTTCTGTTTGCAAGGTTTGAAAGGGGATTTATCAAGTGTTACAAAACATGCCATGGAGAAAAATTCAGTGAGGCTGGAGAGTAAGAGTTTGACCCAGACTTGGTAAAATTCAGATAACACAAGATAAAAATCTTATTGCTTCATTTGGGAAAGCTCCTGAAAAACTCGGCTGATAAGTAAGTATTCACATGATCAAACTTGCTGCCGGCTTAACTTGGCTTGTTTTATGTGCCAAACAGGGTTTGACCTGTGAATCCCGGTCAAACTCAATGAGTTTCTCAGTTTTGTAACACTGTATTTTTCCTTTGGCCACTCAGTCCCATTCTGAATCTGTTTAAAACCGAGTTTCCCTGCTCCTTACTTTCTTTAGCTTCAGCTGTATTCTAATCTAGTTTGGCTAGCTTTGGGACCTCTTGGTTCACCCTTTTTGGGAAGCTCCTTGTCAAGTGCCTATGTGGAAAACAGAGCCTACATTTGAAGATAATATTTTCACAATTGATTGCCTGCTTCCATTTATAGGAGTTTAGAAATTTAGATACAGACAAGCAGGTAATCATTGTTCCAGGTTTAGGTTGCCACAGATCCAAACATAATGAGCTATCTTTTCATTTTTTGGCTTATAGAATTTTTTGCATTTTTCCCAAGGTGTTGCTGATGATACCAAAGACTGACGCATTTTAGATTTAGAGTTATAAGGGTAAGGTCAGCAATCTCACACATACAGGGTTGTTGAGGGAATTTCCTAGCGGGTTATAGCTGAGTCATGAACAGTCCAGTCCCCCAGAAAACTGGTCCTCCACAGAGTCCCTATCTTACTGGTCTGAAAAGCCACTGCAAAACCTCTAGAATCTAGATTAGTGTCACCTTTTCAGGTCCTCAAAAATTCCACCTCTTTGAGATCCAGTTAGAATGGCCTTGGTAGCAAGGTTATAATTCCATGGATTTGCAAAGAAGAGCTTGTTCTTTCAAACTCTGAATGCTCTCTGCTAATGCTGTTGAGTTCACAAACTCTGGATGTTCTACGCTAATGCTGTTGAGTTCACAGCTCCATTGTTTGTTCCCTCCACTCGATGAAATATATCAATCTCCTTGGAATAAGGGAGGGAGGCCCATCTTCGCCTTATAAGTGATTTTTTTAAGGTTCTTCCATAGGTTCTGTACGTACGCTACCTTTGAATAAAGACTGAGCAAAAGGGTAATCCAACTTGCCCTGTTGGTTTAACAGAATCACAATCTCTCTTCATTTTGACAAATTGCAGCTCTCTTCTTTTTTGCCCATGAGAAGGAAGTACTCATTGGGATGAACTTAAGAGGAATTGGCTGGGTAGTCAAAAGCAAGTTTGCTGCCTTAGGCGGCCACCATTAAAGCCCTGTTATTCTTGTTTTTCCTCTTGTAGTTAGTGATGTTAGCTTTGGGGCTTTTGAGAAATTTATTAAGAACTTAGTATATTTAGCATAGGAATAATATGATGTGTGTTTTTTGGTATAAGACAATATGACATGCTCTTACTTGCTTCTGCCAAGCATTTTTTGCATACTTATACTGGATATGTGGGTATATATGTTTATTATCTATCTATATAAAAAAATATCCTTGGCCATCTATTTGACCGTGTACAAAGTATCCTTTATAACATTATATCATACATACAATCAATATATTATATATACCACCATTAATGTGTCAAGTTAATAAATAAACGACTGTATTTTTGCAATTATTTGCTTTGTGTATGTACTAGAGAGTGTGTGTGTGTGTGTACAGTATGTATAGTATATTGTTACATAGTATGTAGATAGAGATATGGAGAGGGGAGAGTATACCGGATAATGTTTTCCTTCTATCTGGAATGGTCTATTTGGAGTCAAGAAACCATCTAGAATGGTTTTTTTATGTTATTGCTGAGGACATGATATCCAATGCAGGCAATCGTAAATATGATCAGCAATCCTGTAAATTCTACTGTACCAATCGCTGCTGAGATTTTTAAGAAGGCAGGGACCTATAATGAAAAGAAACTCTTTGGTGTTACTAGTCTTGATGTTGTCCGTGCAAAGACATTCTATGCTGCAAAAGCAGGAGTTCCTGTTGAAGGTAAGTAAAATCTTGGTTTGTTATGCAGCATTTATGTTTATCTCAAATATTTTTAGTATGCTGCAAGATCTTTTTTTATAATTTAATCGTGAAATACACATCCTGGGGAAACATGTCGGGCACTTCCCTTCATTTCGAGGACGGTACCCAGGGTAAGCTGGATTCCGTAGAAGCTTGAGGCTTTCGCAACACAGGGTTCAAGGCCGTTACAACAATATACTCAGCTCATCATGTCACTTGCAGGAATTGAACCTGGGTCGGGAGGATAACACTCTTTGCACACAACCATCTGAGATAGACCCAATTCACAATATGCTGCAAGATCTTACCAACAACATCATGCTATTTTTAACATTAGATACAATTCTCAGTTTTATTCTAGTGTTTGATGTCTTTCTATGCTGTCTGCAGAAGTTGATGTTCCTGTTGTAGGTGGACATGCGGGTATTACAATTCTTCCACTTTTTTCACAGGTAGATATCTCTGTTGGATCTTAATCTTGAATTTGTTCTTTCCTCTTAGATATTAGAAGATTAGTTTATTAAAGATAAAAATGAGATCATAAATAGCTACCCTTCAATATAGTTAGAAAGGGAACTAACATGTTTCTTGTTTTGATAATTTTGTTTAGGCAACACCAAAACCAAACTCTATATTGTCTGAGGAGGACATTAAAGCCTTGACAAAGCGCACACAGGAAGGAGGAACTGAAGTTGTTGAAGCAAAAGCAGGCAAAGGTTCAGCCACACTGTCTATGGCGTAAGTTCATAATCCGGTCCTCCATAGTGGCTCATGTGCATTCATCTGCATTTTTCATCTTGATAGATGGATTAATTGGAGTGGGATGATCTTATCATGGTGTGTGCTTCATGAGTTCATGTTTGGYATGCTACATGAATTCATGCTTGCCAAGTACATAATCTGAGCTTCACTGTCAGTGAGAATATGGCATGAAGAAGCTTCTTTCTCTTTATCTGAATCTTCTACTTCATACATTTGCWTGTCTCAAATCTTTTGCCTTAAGCTTTTATCATTTATGYGAAACTCAATGGGTGTTCACTGTTTTTTGCCTGTGAGATTTGACTGATGGRTTKCTGCCTGTCATTCACCTTGATTCGATTGAAATGTCCAGAGTTAATCTAGGTTCTGCATGCRAAGATCCTTCCCTAAGAAAAGCTATGACTCTCTTCAAGGATGTCGTTCCTTCTTAAACATAAGCTAGTCATATGTCAAATGGATCCCACAAAAATTTTGGGTTTGAAGATGGGTAAATCTGGGTATTTACAAATTTGCACTTACATGTATGACAATGGTTGCAATTCACAGATAGGCTTCTAGCATCCATTCATTACCTTATCTTGAGCATGATTCCTTCATGCAAAAACATTGCTGGTCAGTGAAATCTGTTAGTTGGAAATTTGGAAGTCAAGATTAGTATTGTAGTCTCCTCTATGTTGATGAATGCCTTTTGAGACTTCAAAATATTTAGACTCAGTTCCTTTTTCACCTTGCTCCTGTGTTCTCAATTTATTTTTCAAAGGTCAATTATAAATCACAGGCTACTTCTTTTTACCCTGAAGTCTCTGATTACAACAGTTGTTGGGGTACCAACATCTTTTGATGTTCATATACTTGCATTATTAGATTACACAAGAACTAATATTGTTGATGTCCCTTGATAGGCCTTCTTGAAATCAGAACACTATAACCTACTTAAATAAAAATCTTGTCCATTATTATTTCCTGAATAGACATACCACATTAATATACCACATGTTTATTTCCTGAATAGACACATTGATATCTTCCTATTTGTAAGTTAACAGTTTCTAATTCATGTTTAGGCCAGATAGTCCTGGATAGGAATGATAACATACAGGGAATATTGCAAAACCTCTTAATTTTATTTCTCAATTGGAGGGAAATACTCTCCATCTCTAAAGTGTGCACCTCTCTTCATCCAGTAGATTCTCTGTAGTATTTGGTCTCTAGTAAATATGGGAATTTGAATGCTATCAAAATTCTTATTTGCATGTCATTACATTCACAATTTCATAGTCTTATTGTATTTTTGAACTTTGTTCAAGTTCTGTTTGTATTCTCAATTGAAACACCACATAYGATGCAACCTTCCTTGAGCAGCAATCTTTTSTGATTGAAAGGGCTACTAGGASAGCARCAATCKTTTGTGATTGAATAATTAGCTTAGGTGTGTAAGGTTTTTAATCTCTGAAGAAAATTAGTATGGCCACCATGTTGTTGCATATTTTGAGAACTGAAGAAGGAGATAGGCCAACTACTTACTGTGGAGAATTGCATTATATATTATATATCTAGAGTCCAAACTACAGTGTCTCATTTTTCTCCTTTATTTGAATTAGACATAGTCTACCCTTGCTACAGCAGAAAGACAAAGGCCATAACAAATCAAAGCCAGCCACATTAAAATGGACATGCACTAGGCTGATGCCAAAACAGAGAGGCCTCTAACATTCTATGGCAAGCAGCATAATTTATTGGAGAAAGGAATTTCCGTCCTACCTAAATTCGTCTGAGTATATCCAAGGCTGACAAGGAACTGTGTTGCTTTCTTTGTCATCTAACTTGTTCCAGATCTGTAAGTGTGCCAATTGTTTTTCGTTTTCTGGGTATAATATTTTCCAAGATTTTACCATTGCCATTAACTGCAAAAACACATGGAATTTTTGTTGAGTTGGAACAAGACAGTGAGAAACAAGGGAAGACATCCTTGAACTTAACCAATATATCGGCACATTCGCATAAATATTGGACATTGCATTAGTACATGGTAAAGCTAATATGTGTAAACCAAAAGTGTGTATAGGTTTCTGGTTTATGTTGTTACAGTCTTATCAATGAAATTATTTTAACATTTTCTGTGGTCAATTCTTTGAAATACCATGGATTGAATTTTCATTTTGTATTGGGTTGATACTCTTGAAATTCATTGCATTAGACTATGTTGGCAGTCAAAGCCATTGTGGTTTTTCTTCTAATATGCAGTTGAAATTATGCTGTCTGACAGTAAGCCAACTGTGGGTGGTTCTGGCTCATTTATAGACCTAGTAATTGTTACAGTAATAACAAGGTGATCTATTCCTGCTAATTTGCAACATATATATTTAACACGAATCTCGGGGAGATTAACTTTACTTATGTTGCTTGACCGCAATTAGTTAGCTACAATGATTTTGTTTTCTGGCATTGTGTTTTTAACTTGTTACATAAATAGGTATCCAAGCACAAAAGTTCTCCACCCTTGCAATATATAAATTTGTTCTTGTGCTTCTTTGCGAGTTTATCGCAGCCAAATGGGGCACAGGTGGTAGCAAGGTTGTACATATCAGGTTTTATAATCTTATTTTTTAACTGCTAAATGCACCTTTGCAACTAGATATACTGTTGAATGCAGCAGCAAACCTTTATGAGTCCTCATTTAGTTAGTCAGAATTTCTGGTGTGAGTTTAGTGTTTAGTTTTTCCAAAACAGTGGAAAAGTTTTACATTTTACTGCTGTGAACCATGAAGCTGAAATTTTCATAGAAATATTACCAAACATATTATCCATCACAGCTATATAATAGTTTAATGTTTCAGTATATACTAATTTCATCACTCCAATATTGCCTTTGTCTTACATCCAAGAGAAACATGAAAAGTTTCTCGGATTTTAAGTGGAAATTTCATTATGAATACAGGGATCAAATAATAACAATTTCAGATTGTGACTAGAAATGGATAATAAAGCCATGGTCGTGGCTAAAATAAGCATCAAATGTTTGGGGTTCCCCATAAACTCTTTCTTTATAGCTATTAGGTAAAGTTCAATGCCTTTACATTGTGCCAAAGATGGATGTGATTCTTATTTGTAATCCCATGCTTTCATTCAACAACGGATGAGTAAGAATGAGGGTAGGTGAAACAATCTTTAAATAACCAATGTGTGATTTGTTTTAATGCACCAAAATAGAAGTGCAGTAGTTTCTAGATAACTTTCTTCTATAAATTGATCTGGTGGTTGCTGATCTCATGTTCCTCCCATCCTTAACTGTATTTATGTGCATTGAATTTTGCTTATTGGGCTAATTAGTGTAGCAATTTAGCACGAAAAAGATTTGAAAGATTGGAACTGCTTATTAATTTAGCAATGTTATCTTGAAATTGGATTTTGCAGTTATGCTGGAGCTGTTTTTGCTAGCTCTGTTCTAAAAGGTCTGAATGGGGATCCAAACATTGTGGAGTGTTCTTATGTGCAATCTAATGTTACTGAATTGCCTTTCTTTGCCTCCAAGGTAAAAATTCTGCATCTTTGGGCTATTTTATAAAAGCATATCTTCCTTGTTGACAAATTTGAAGCAAGTTCCTTGTCGAGCAAATACATCATCGCTCGTATGAATTTTAAATTTCAAATATTTCAGATGTTTTTGTACTACCTCCTACAATACATAGTGTTGTGACTCGGGTGTGTATGCCCATGTCCAATGTTGAAAATATGAACTTGATAACAAACTTGGTGAGGTCCGAGTGTAAGAATTTGACTCTTATAATTAAAAAATATTTTAAAATACTCAAATCTTATTAAAAAATAAAACTTCATTAATATGAAATGGATCAACAATGTTGCATGAGAATTTGTCCCCAGCCCTGCATAACTCATCACTTGCATTTCCCCATCCTCAGGGACTTGGGGATTGCAGGGTGAAGTTCCAAGATGTTTCTCACCCAAACAATGAGGTTTGGAAGACATCCCTTGATGGTTTCATGTAAGTTTGGATGCCTCCTATCCAAATCAATGCCCACTTGGCATTGACTATGCAAGAAAAAATATTCAGCATTGGTTTGACATTGAGACTTTGACAAATATTATCTGGGCGGCATACATCAGAATATTATGTAGGATGTTGTAATGAGGGATAATTGCAACAACATTTTGATTCCTAGGTGTTAGAATTTGGGAAAAATGAAAACAAAAATGCTTTTAAAATTTCTGTTCACTGGATCAGCATAAAGAAGAAGAGATATGAACAGATCCGGAAACAAACAAAAATTCTGAGTATAAAAAATAAACTTCATTAATATGAAACGGATCAACAATGTTGCATGAGAATTTGTCCCCAGCCCTGCATAACTCATCACTTGCATTTTCCCATCCTCAGGGACTTGGGGATTGCAGGGTGAAGTTCCAAGATGTTTCTCGCCCAAACAATGAGGTTTGGAAGACATCCCTTGATGGTTTCATGTAAGTTTGGATGCCTCCTATCCAAATCAATGCCCACTTGGCATTGACTATGCAAGAAAAAATATTCAGCACTGGTTTGACATTGAGACTTTGACAAATATTATCTGGACAGCATACATCAGAATATTATGTAGGATGTTGTAATGAGGGATAATTGCAACAACATTTTGATTCCTAGGTGTTAGAATTTGGGAAAAATGAAAACAAAAATGCTTTTAAAATTTCTGCTCACTGGATCAGCATAAAGAAGAAGAGATATAAACAGATCCGGAAACAAACAAAAATTCTGAGTATAAAAAATAAACTTTTATCTTACCTCCTGATTCAATGATAGATGTACCTGTCACATGTGTGTATGTATGCCTCTGTAAATATGCTCAGAATTTAGTTTGGGTTCCTGGATCAAACCTCTAGGGTTTGATCTCTGTCAATGTGGACTGTTGGACAGTTTTGCCAATGAAAGAGACCCCAAAAGAAACAACAATAAACCCCAGACTTCCAAGTAGGTAACAGTAATACCCCAGCAGAAAGAAACCTCCATAAAACAGTGATATAGCACAGGAAAGAACTGGACAGCAAGAGGGCAGACCCTCCATAGGCAAAACATCAAAACTCTTCACTCAGAAATTCTGGACAGCAAGAGAGCAAACCCTCCATAGGCATCTCAGCACACCCTTCACTCAGAAATTCTGGACAGCAAGAGGGAAAACCCTCCATAGGCATCTCAGCAAAACCCTTCACTCAGAAATTCTGGACAGCAAGAGGGAAAACCCTCCATAGGTATCTCAGCACACCCCTCGGCACTAGAAGGAGAGGCCGCGGCTGCTAAACTC
>SNQJ01S0020291.1:0-21556 GCA_010110895.2 Picea sitchensis
GCTTCTATTAGGTCTTCTTACATCCGCCTTATTCTATTTTATTGAAAGGTCTTATTAATATTGACCTTTATTACATCCGAATACATTGATCTACCTATGTGCGGGTTAGGACCTTAACATATTGGATGATAATGCTACATTGATATAATACTTGGATTATATGGTTAAAAGGGATTTTAATTGCTCTATTACTGATTCACCCCCCCTCTCAGTAATCCAACTATTTGAACCCCTTTATATACTACTACCAACCACCAAAGAACATTCTAGAGGAGGATACTTCTAGAAGCAAAATCTTCTAATAAGTCATCTTACATTTATTATTTTCATACTAATATATCTAACTACCATAGTGGGAATTATTTAATAATACAATGGACCTAGTCCACCTTACATTGAATGACCTCTATTATTATCACTATGGGACATTCGCGCCCCCTCCCTCACCCTACCCCACCCCATTACCTCTCTAGCTACACTACATTTCATCACCATTATGAAAGAGTTGTCCTAAACACTTGTTATGAGGGTGTACAACCATGGATAAGTGTGGACTATAATGTTGAAGTAGGTTGGATAACCATGGTCCCAAGTAGGAATGTGAGTCACCATTTTTATCACCGGAATTTCATCCGTAAATGGTTACAGGAATCCAACATCTTCAAAACACCCATTAGTTCACTCATGGACCAAAAATGCATTTTCAAAAGGTCCAAAACTATACAACTAGTTATAAAATCAGCATGCCCTATAACTACATAGGAAGTGCATGCACATGCACCATTCATAAACGCAAGAAAAGAGAACATGCACACGATGCGCGACTGTGGACGCAAAAAACCGTGCACCCCTCAGAACGGTGCATTTATGATATTGGTCGGCCTTCCACCCACTTCTAGTTCAATTTCCAAGTCGATTTGACACCCAAATCTCAGCTGAATCCAACTTGGAGGTTGGTCAAAGACCTAAGGGTGCCCTAAAGGGCCCTTTGTTCACACTAAAGACTGGTTAAATAATGCCTCAAATCTATGCTATAAAAGGAGGTCATGGGTGCACTATATTTCTAAGGAATTCATTTGTAATGTTATGCTACCTATATTCTCTTGGAGGATCCTCTTTCCTCATCAAGAGCATACAAGCACCATTTCATTTAACCATTCATATCACCTCTTGAGTGAATGTGCTTTAGTTTCTCTTCACCATTTCCTTCTAGTTTGTCACTTGTAAGAAGAGATCAATATTTGGCGGTCTAAGAGCCCTCCCTTGGAGGAAGAAGGGACCCATAAGTCTCCCTTTATCTTTCATGTTTTCCCATTAAAACAATCATAACCATTGGTCGCATGAGTGTTGTTTATTTTTGGTTTTAATGTTCTTATGCACTCTAGTTTAGTTTCTTTTATTGTTTTTAGCTTAGTTCTTTGTTTATTCCTTATGCTTGATGTTTCTAACTCTTTCATTCACTGCTGTCTTGCCTGGCTAACCCAACTGGGTTTGTAAGAATCCCTATTTTTCTCATTCAGGTGACAAAAGGGGTGCAACAAATTGGCGACTCCACTGGGGAAATGTATCAATTTCCTCCCCCATTTGGATTATTTTAGCTCTTCCTTTTGTTTATTTAACTTGCAGGAACCATAACCAGCCCAATCCCGCCTGCAAAAATCCAAATTCAAAGCTGAGTTGAGGGAATTTCATCCAAAATTTTCTTTATGGCCATGTAAAAGAAGTGGGCGGGTGTTTTGACCCATAGGAGTGTCTTTAGTGCAAGTGCACTCAACCGACTGCTTTTCTCAGCGCATACTGCGCACCTACGCCGAAAGGTCATTTTTCAGTTGCGCATTGGCGCCATATGTGCCTATATCTACTCTGCGACTCGTGCATCTTCTAAAAAATTCACACATTGTAAGGGTTTTTGTGATTTTTGGAGGGCCCATAGCCTTCTTAATCTTGATTCCATGCAAATTGTAATATGCACCACACTTAGATTCCCTGTCCACATGAAGGGATAGTCAAAACATAGGCACTTAGGGGGTTAAAATAATTATTTTTCCTCTTTTTGCTTTCATTTTTGCCACATGGATGGCTTGCTTTGATTAAAGTTAAGTTGGAATCATTCTAAATCACATATAAATCTTGCATTGGGACCATAAATTAGATATCAATCATTTAGTATTCTCTTCTCTCACGCCATAGAGCGACCTTGAGAATCAAAAAAACGATTGAGGGAAAATTTCATCTCCCTTAAAAAAAAAAAAAATCTTTAGGAGAGGAAAACAACCCCCTCGGGAATCCTCTTATTTTATTTTTCAAACATATCTTAAGATTGTAACAGGCTCATACATGCCCACATGCTACAAAGATAGGATAGTGTTGAAATTTACTTTCTTAGATTAAATCACTATGGAAGTTTAAAGGTTTTGTAACGGGCCCATACATGCCCACATGTCCACAATCTAGGATATTTTCTAATATTTCTTAGATTAAATCACACTAGGGAGTTAAAGGATTAGTAAGGACCCATATGTCCACATGCTAGTTCTCCAGGGACTTTAAAATTCTGCAAGGTTGTACCAATGGAATTTAGTTAATTAGGTAATCAAGACTTATAAGGACCACACGAAGTCCACATGTAGCAAGGTGACACCTAATTCATTAAAAATTTGGCACACATTCACTTGTACACAAACAAAGTCACTACTCACTCACATAGTTTTCATCTCGAATTGTGGAGGTTGAAGTGCGTTTCCTCCAAAGGGATTCCGAAATGCCCCACCCCTTTCTTGAAGAAACTATCCACTCCCTCTTAAAATTCAACAAGGTTGGTTCACACCCCCAACCTCTCAAACAAACACATCTAAAATTTTTCTAGACACTCACTAAGTTTTCCTCCACAGGAGGTGCCAAAAGAAATTTTTTAGTCTAGGTAGGATCTTGGGGATAGGCATCCAAATAAATCCATGTTATCTGGTTCTCACATCTTCAAACAATAGAAGTTGACAAATAGGGAAATTTTAAATCCTCCAAGTCAAGTGTTCCTACACCATAAGGCAGGGAGATACCCGTGAAGGGTTGAAGGCCAAGATCTGGTTGTTTTGTGCGTCCCCCCTTGAGGCACCCACCTCTTGGACATGATCCAGCCCGTGACCCATTTCTTAGGCTGAAAATCTAAATGTCACACTTTGACCGAGGTACCTAGTGACCAAATTTTAGGACATCTACCCAGGTGGCAATTGTGGGCTGCAATTGCACCTTGATCGGATTTTGTGTGGCTATTGGGAAATATCGCCAGTTCTTTCGGGATATGTACCCTCTACCCCTCATTATAACTGATTACTTCATCCTTCACTAGTTCCTGTTCTGGTGGCTTCAGACCCCACTGTTGAGTTCTATTGGAAGGTCCAGTGTTATTTGAGACGAAGGATGTTAAGTCTTTTAGGACACGAGCATTTTTGTTTCCTTTGTTCTCCACGTGGACAAAACCTACCTACCCACATGTATGCTTCTTTATCAATTGATTTACATATGATACTCTTGTGATTACATATGATTGTGAGATACATTATGAAGGTCCAAGTTATACAAAGTCTCTTGTTCATTAATTTCTCTCATCACCATTTTCACACATCCACTTTGCTAGTCAGACATCATAGGGGACCCACAGAATCCCCGTCGTTCCAGATTCTTGCTAAATCTCCCTCCCATTCTAGGGGGAGTTCCTAGTCTTTCCAACTCATTGTCTCCACCTTCTCACACTCCTGTGAGTGCTACTGTTTTAGGATCCGATTTGATTGGTTCCACTTTACTTGGGTCCACTTCCCAAGATCAACCATCCACCCACTTTCCTGTACAAGGAAGTGGGGGGCACACTTATTCCCCAGAAGGAATTACAACCCCACCTAGCCCCCCTCATGGGTCAGGGACACACACCACTCATACCATGGTCGGAACAAACCCTCTTTTGGGGTCAGGCACACAAAACATTCCCACCATGGATGGAACTAATCCTCCACCACAACCCCAGATGCCATACTTGGCTTACCTCAACATACCAGATCTGACTAAACTCACTAATATCCCATCTTGCACAACCTCACATGGCCTGCAATGCCTACCAAACTACCTTCAGACATCCCTAATTTTGAAGGAAAAGTTGGAGATGACCTGACCAACCATATCATGACCTTCCACTTATGGTGCTCTTCAAACAACATCATGGATGACTCTGTCTGATTGAGGTTATTTCAACGTACACTCACTGACCCATCAGCCAAGTGGTATGTAGAAGAAAAATATGGGTCCCATACGACCTTTGAATATTTGGCCAAAGCACTTTTGACCTTCTTTCAACTACCAATCCATCATGACAATGGTCTCGAACTACTCTCAGAGTTTAAACAAACCTCTACTACACACATCGTTGACCACATTCACGATTGGCGTCGGCGACGTAGTCTATGAAAAGTAGAAGCCACCAAGAAATAATGCCTTAATTGGTTTCTCAAATCCCTTGTGTCCCTCCTTACCAAAGACGTGGTCACCACCTTCCCTCAGACTGAAGAATAAGCCATTAGCAAGGTCCAACAGTTCGAACTCATTTATTCACAGTCAGGATACTTATATACAGTACTACCTGATGCCCCGAGACCTGTGCCATTTGGCCAAGACAAACCAGGGATGTCTCACTCAACAGATGGATTGATTGGTACCACTACACACCACAATTCACACCTCCAACAACCACCTATGTATGGAACATCTCAATATCCACCGACATATGGTGAACCTCCTTATTATCCTCCTCCCCTTTATCAACAACCATACCCTATTTCCCTTCCTCCACCCATCAGTGGACCACCACCAGAACCCATTGTACGCCAAACAACCCAACCAAGTTCTGGTACCCCCTCTACCTTAGCTTACACCCTAAGCACTAGTGAAAGCGCTATGCCTTCCTATATACCTTACGGACCATTACCACCAAATAATCCGTACTTTCCATTTCCTGATCCCCCATAGCCCATGGCTCCACCACAAGAACATCCACATGCTAGGGTTAACTTTGTTCAGCCCTCTCCCATTCAACAATATCAAAATTTTGAACAGGTGAATACGGATAATCCGACCCATTAGTCGAACAATGCTAAAAAGAAAAGAAAAAATAGAAACAATAATAATCCAGGACTAGGAGGGAACCAAAACCATCCCCAACAGAACCAACCTGCCAGGGGAAACCAGAATCAAGGGAACCAGAACCCCCAAGGGGGTAATAATAACAAATGTCAAGGGAAGAACAACAACAATCTTAAGACAAATTTCCCTTGCGCCCTTTACGGTGAGTATGGATATTATACTAACCATTGCCCTCAAATTGTTGACTTTAAACGAAAGAAAGAATCCATAAGTGGACCACATCCCCGAGCACTGCCTGCCCCCCAACAAGCCCCACAACAATATGTACAACAACCACCCCCTTCCATACTACAAAACCCTATTCCACACCAAGGGGTGATGAACACCCAACAGGAGATGCATCCAACCCCACCACAGATGGGTTAGTATCCAAACTAGGGCACTCCTATGGATCGCACTATCCTCCTCACTAGTGAGGAGGAAGTTCTTCTACAAACGCGCATTCATCAATACAAAAAACCCTCTGACCCTACTCTCACTACTTGGGAAGAAACCCCAGTCACAAATGGCCCACCTTTGATGATCCTTTGCCCTAATACTGACACATCCCTTCGTATTCCTCACATCCCATTATGATGGAATGTCACCAACCCTCAGGCTAGGGAGGCCCACAATTATAGTCTGGTCGATGACTTGGCACAATCCCCCATTTCCATGTCAGTCTTAGAAGTTCTTCAAACCTGTCCTACTCAACGGAAGTCATTACTTTCCACTCTGGGGACAGTTGACCCTACTGATACTCAACTCATCACCTTTGATCTCGATAGTGGGGAACCTCGTCTCCCCACTTTGGTCACTTTCCAAATACTAGTAAAAATATGGAACATCACAGTTCAACATTGCATTATTGATGAAGGTGCATCCACCTGAATCATGTCCAAAATGGTATGGAAGAAACTAGGTTCCCCCAAGCTCATCTCATCAGTCATCACTCTGAGAGATTATGATGGACAACCATCCTCTCTTGGAGGGATTTTTCAAAATGTCCCCATTGAACTCGGGGGAAAAACTATCCTCATTGGCATTGAAGTTATCGATGCTCCGCTCGATTACAACATTTTGTTTGGGCGTAGCTACATGTATGCGATGAAGGCTATGGCCTCTTCCGTGTTTCGCACATTGATGTTCCCTCACAATGGGAAAATAGTCACCATTGACCAAGTATCACATTATGATACCAACCCTTCCTCCAACATCGACAACATATTACCTCTTGTTCACACTAATCCTGAGAGCTACCCACTCATTGAGATGGGTCCCGAAATTTTCAAAGACCCATCCTTGCTAGGGACATACCATGGAGCACCTCCACTCATACATCCCTTAGCATAAGTATGTGTCATCTCATCCAATGGAACAGAAAATGGAGATACCCTTCCTCCCACAGAGGCTTCATTACTATCTAACATCCCACTAGTCACAAAGCTCCTTCCTTATGAGTCCCTTGAGAACCCTCCAGCTCCCCCTATTCCTGATTATACCCTCCCCCAGGGCCACATTCCGGTTTGGGAGACAGTCCCCCAAGCCATTACCCAAATCCCCTTCTTTTACCCCTCGTCGGGTGTACAAGATTTCCAGGTAGCCGCAATGCTTACCCATCCCAATATGGTGCTGGAAATTCTAGTATGGTATCTACATCCACCTGAGATGGTCCCTCAACCATCCCTCCCTCCCCAAACAAAAGGAAACCTGATGCAGATTCCAAGACTTACTCCAACCACACCACCCTCACCCCCACTCGCTAACACCAATACTATAGTTGGGGGTAGAAGGAAGAAGAAAGATCCCACCACTCCACTTCCCCCACAAGTTCAGCCTCCTTGTATACTATGCGAGAAAGATGGACACCCCACTAATAAATGCTCATCCCTCCCCGAGCTACGTAATTTAATTCAACTACCTCAAGCAACAAAACGACTGATCACTTCCTCTAGTTCACCCAGTACTACTACCACTGCATCCCCTACTATAGGTAGCAAAGGTCTACAAACCAAATTCGCATGTACCATCTGTTCAGAGTATGGCCCTTACACCCACCATTTTCCGATGTTACCGCAATTTCAATAGATGCTAACGGAAGTCCGCCGGAGCTTCCAACAAGTACCTCCTCCATCCGCATCATCTCACACACAAGTCACTAACATCCACTATGTCACGACCTTTTTCAATGAATGTATGCAACGTCCTTGCACTCTATGTGAATCACTTGATCACTTCACATATCTGTGTCCCACAATTATTGAATATAGGCATCGTCAAATGGCCCTTATTCAAACTCCTCCCATCCCCCGACTGCCTGCGATGCCCATAGTTCCCCCTACTCCCTCTCCAGATATTGTTTATATCTTCTCCCCTAAGCCTAAGGGACTTCCCACTCCTTCGTGGTTCATAGATAGTCCGGAGGAGGATTTTCCCCCAAATCCCCCCAATTCTCCCATTCACTTCCCCACGGAAATATTACGCATGACTTCCATTTTCAACCCACAATATCTCGATATTTGGTTTATGTCGAGTGAACCATCGCAAACTACTTGCAACACCCCATATCCCTTATCACCACCAGAAGATAACAACATGATGAGAGTCACCAATGTTATTCCCTTAGATCCACTAGATTCTCGATAGTTCTACTGCAACGAAGACATCCTCAAAGAATTAACTTCCCCTGATTTCCCATGGGATCCGCTCCATCATCGAGCACTCTTTCTCTCACAGGACGCATTTGTGCCTCCTAACCAAAACACCATGTACGCAATTGAATCTAAAGATTTTATCCCATCAGGGTAGATAGACTGGTTCAATAACCCTATACCTGCCCCCGATGCTTTTGAAGAAGGAAACATGGCCAACATTTTCCCCACCGTCAAAATCGATGTTTCCGTCAAGCCTGGAGTTATAGAGGAAATCACCATTGGCGCCACATGCCCTCCTGAAGATATCTTAGCTTACAAAGCACTTTTTTAGGAATACCGGGACATTTTCACCTGGTCATACATGAAAATGCCTGGCCTCGATCCCTCTATTGTTGAACATCATATTGACACATGGCCTGATATCACCCTCGTTTGTCAAAAGAAACGCCCACTGCACCCATTGAAAGCAGTGGCCATCAAAGCCAAAATTGACAAATTACGTGTTGCAGGGTTCATATACACCATCGTATATACGTCATGGGTCTCCAACCCCGTCCCCGTTAACAAAAAGCAGGGCACTATCTGTGTCTGTACGGATTTTTGTGATCTCAATCACACTTGTCCCAAAGACAATTTTCAAACGCCCTTTATTGACCAAATTATCGATGATTATACTGGCCACAAATCTTTGTCCTTCATGGACTATTTCTCTAGATATAACCAAATTAAGATCCACCCAACCGATCAATACAAAACCGTATTCACTACCCCCTGGGGTACTTTTTCCTATCGTGTCATGCCCTTCGGCCTCAAGAGTGATGGTGCCACTTTTCAAAGGGCCATGACATACATCTTTCATGATCTAGCTCATATCATCCTCGCATACTTGGACGACCTCACCGCCCGATCCAAGAAACACACTCAACATATCGAGGATTTATGAATCATATTCCAAAGGTGTCGTCAATAAAATATCCGCCTGAACCCCCTCAAGTGCGTATTCTGCGTCACCACTGACCACCTCCTTGGGTTCATCGTTTCCCAGCGCGACATTACCATGGACCCCCTCAAGGTCCAATCCATCACGAAAATCCCCCCACCACGGAATTTACACCAACTACAAAGCTTACAAGGCAAAGCTAACTTTCTACGATGCTTTGTCCCAAATTCCCCCCCTCACGCACATGGCCTCCTTTGCTTTCTATTCCACGACATCCCATTTCAATGGGATGAACATGCCCAATCCACTTTCGAAGACCTCAAAGGGGAACTCTCCAATGCCCCATTGATTAGTCCACCCAAGTATGATCGCGACTATATCCTCTACTTATCAGCATCAGTCGTCTCAGTAGCAGGAGTTCTCGTCCAATTAGGGGATGACGCCCGTGAGCATGTCATTTACTACATTAGTAAGAATCTTTCAGGACCACCCTTGAAATATAATCACGAAGCGAAACTCACCCTTGTGTTGTCCTCGCAGTTCAGAAGCTGTGCCATTACATTCTTCTTCGAACTACCAAAGTCATCACAGATTCCAACCCAATTCAATACTTTCTCAGTCGCCGACAAATCAATGGAAAATTTTCCCGATGGATCGTTATCCTTCAGGAATACGACCTCGAATTTTCCACACCCAAGAGAAAGAAATCCCTCTTCCTTATCGAGCTCATTACAAAATTTCCTTCCAATACTACTACCTCTCCCGTCAATACCGACTTCCCCAATGAACATCTCTTTTTCATCCCCTCGGATGATCCTTGGTACGATGATATCCTTGTCTACCTCCGAACACAGAAGTTTGGAAAATACCTCTCCAGGGATGATCGTTGACGTATTTGACACCAGGCCCCTTGTTACCTTCTTATCGGCGAGGGGTCAACACCATACTTCTTCGATGTTTGACTATTGATGAAGCCGACAAAATCTTGAATGATTTCCATAGTGGCGCATGCGATGGCCACCTCTCAGGGATGTCCATGGCCCATAAAATTATTCGAGCAGGATATTTTTGGCCCACATTGTTTCATGATTGCATCCACGCTGTGAAACAATGTGACAAATGTCAGTTATACGCCAACAAAGAAAGATCACCACCTTCTCTTCTCCACCTAGTCATTACTGTGGGCCCCTTTTCGAAATGGGGCATCAACTTCATGACTTGCAGCCCGAAAAGGGAGCTCCGTCAGAAAATATACATCCTCCATCGCAGTGAAGGCTAGCGGCTCACCACACACAATAAAGCAATGCTGGTCTGGGCTCCACATGGAAATCAAGAACTGCAACAGGTACTCCTATGCCCACATGAGTGAACACTCAAAAAACTTCAACAACCCACAAGCTGCCAAAGTGTCCCGTACCGCAGGCTCCTCATCCCTCACTGCCTCCCTCAGATGTGCCCAGTCTCTCTCTCTCCAATGGATCGAAATCGCCAACTAGTCACCTGCATCTACATATACAGTACTTTATCAGCCATCACAACCCATAAAAATATCAAAATCTCCAAAAATGATAAGTTTATGCACCCATCTGCTTTGCCTCAAAGGTGTGGCATTTTTTCCTACAGGTATGCACCTATGCGTGCATGTTCATCCCAAAGTTGCACACTCATGCACAACTGTTGGACATATAGGAGTGCACACATGCACCCTTGTCACACTTACAGGCGCACATCATAGCGCGCCTGTTCACTACACAGTTGCGCACACATGCGCAACTGTCAGGAACATAGTCGTGCATGCATGCACTGATGTGCTTTGAACATGCATGCCTATTTTTCCCATTCGAGCACCCCCATGCGCGGCTATCCCCATTACATCCATGCACTCGTGCACGTGAATCTTTCGATCGCCCGCTCATTGGGGGAACCACACTCACAAAACCCATTGTACGACCATCTGTACAGCCCCTGCCCAAAACAGTAATCCTAACTACTATGCAGGAGGATCCGACCACTAACCTGACACTCACAGATCCTAAATCGGCTGGCTCGATCTCCCAGAATCTTCAAATCTCTCCTCAAAACTCTCATCCAATCACTCTGGCTGCAGGTACAAATGAGGTGGCAATGTGGGCCCTACAACTATATATAGTCCCTTTTCCAAAACTTCCAGGATAATTTTCAAGAGATCTAAGCATCCATTTTCCAATCCATCTTCAGCCACAGGACCAGAATCCCACCACCTACACAGTCACACTCCTTGGGCTGCCATATTTCCCTGGCCCCCGGGGAGAATTTTTCTCACATCACGCCCAAGTACGCATGCTCATGTTCAAAATTATCAAATAACCATTATATGTTCTTTATCTTCAGATATTGTTTATGTTGGGTATTTGGTTTTCATGTGTGAAAGTACTTGGTCACCACAAATAAAAAGGTCCCTTTCAGGTATAAGATTGCCACTGGCATGTTATCATTCCCTCTGGATATCAATTGCATCTCCTAGTCATGCCCTGTGCTCTTTGCCTCTAAGGTCCCCTCATCCGACTCTACAGTACTCACACCTTCGCTGCATTTTAGTATTTTCACTCGGTAGCACTCTTCCCCACATGAGTTGTCCCATTTATAGTCCCCCTTAACACTTTGACACTCTTGCTGCTTTCACCCCTTAGGGATGGGATTCCTCATAGTCTTTGCATTCCCGAGAATTAGCCGCATGTTCCTTCTCCTCATTTTGCTAACTTCCCCATAATGGAATCCCGAGTAATCTCGTCACTATTCATATTTTGATTACATCTCTGAAGTATCAATTATCCCTCCATCTACTCCATCGTCAATTTTCCCATTTGCATATTGTCCTCCATTCATTTTTCCTAATACAAAAACCCACCTATGGGGCCCCCACCCTTCACCTATTTTCCATGCAACTTGCACCCTCACAGGACAAGCCATATTGCACTAGGGAACCTATTTCTATATATGTACAATCATCCCCAATGATTCCTTATTTATTTGGTAATTGTAAAAAGTCTTTGTTTCCAGCCTTTACATAGCTTTTTTGTCGTCACCTTTGGTGACCTTCCTTTTTTTTTTGACAGAAGCAACCCATGTCGCCCTTGGTTGGGGAATTCATTACCTTCCATTTTTTTTTGACATCATCCATAAACCCGAGAATCCCCCAGTCCATGTACCTTCAATCTTTGAGTTTGTCCACTTTGTCATGCCTATGGCACAATCCCACCTACGTCTAGTCATCCCCCTGACGCTAGATTCAGTTTCACGATTGCTGCCACTCATACTTCACATATATCCCTAGCCAAGGGCAGTCTTGAGTCTCACCACTTCTTGACTTCGTCCATGTTCCTCATCAGTTCCTAATCTTATCCAGTGGACTTCTTGAATCCCTTCACTTCTTGGAGTTGCATCTCCCTTTCTGTCGACATCAACACAATTTCCAGACGGGCGACAATATCTTGACTCTCATTACCTTCACAATGAAGAGTCTCAGATGGCACAACGAGAACCATCATTGCTCTCTGCTGCCATTGACCCCCAGGACATTCAACTTCAACACTTTATCATGTTGTTGTGGGTCTTACTTTGCGACTATTGCAGTTGTTTTTTATATTTGTCAAAGACCTATGAAATTTGATAGGCTATCAATGCCTGCATCTCATTGACACTTCTTACAGGTGTCATCACCTCTTTTCAGAGTTTTTCACCATCATAATTGTCCTCTTCCTTTATCAAACTGCCCTCGAGGGCGCCGTAGTCATCTACACCAACACACAGCTTCAGTTACTGTATTCCACATTTTTTAGTTACATGACAAGAGCATGGGGCATGCCCACCTCGTTTGTACACAGTTTTATTTTTCACACCTTGTGAAAGGTTTGGGTACTACAGGTTCCCTTCTCCCTCCAATGGGTCACTCTTGAAACTCCTCACAACGCTCTTTCTTACAAAGGTACTCTCAGTAGAAGAAACATTGATGTATTTCGGCTATACGTATACTCTTAACCTCACACATCATGGGGCATATGTTATCACCGGAATTTCACCCGCAAATGGTTACAAGAATCCAACATCTTAAAAACACCCATTAGTTCACTCATGGACCAAAAATTCATTTCCAAAAGGTCCAAAGCTATACAACCAGTTATAAAATCAGCATGCTCTAAGACTACATAGAAAGCGCGTGCACATGTGCCATCCAGAAATGCAAGAAAATCACACATGCACACGATGCACGACTGTGGACGCAAAAAACTGTGCACCCATTAGAACGACGCATTTATGATATTGGTCGACCTTCCACCCACTTCTGGTTCATCTTCCAAGTCAATTTGACACCCAAATCTCAGCTGAATCCAACTGGGGGGTTGGTCAAAGACCTAAGGGTGCCCTAAAGGCCCCCTTGTTCACACTAAATACTGGTTAAATAATGCCTCAAAGCTACACTATAAAAGGAGGCCATGGGTGCACTATATTTCTAAGGAATTCATTTGTATTGTTATGCTGCCTATATTCTCTTGGATGATCCTCTTTCCTCATCAAGAGCATACAAGCACCATTTCATTTAGCCATTCATATCACCTCTTGAGTGAATGTGCTTTGGATTCTCTTCACCATTTCCTTCTAGTTTGTTACTTGTAAGAAAAGCTCAATATTTGGGGGTCCAAGAGACCTCCCTTGGAGGAAGAAGGAACCCATAAGTCTCCCTTTCTCTTTGGTGTTTTCCCACTAATACAATCCTATCCATTGGTGGCATGAGTGTTGTTTATTTTTGGTTTTAATGTTCTTATGCACTCTAGTTTAGTTTCTTTTATTGTTCTTAGCTTAGTTCTTTGTTTGTTCCTTATGCTTGATGTTTCTAACTCTTTCATTCACTGTTGTCTTGCCTGGCTAACCCAAATGGGCTTATAAGCATCCCTATGTTTCTCATTCAGGTGACAAAAGGGGTGCAACAACCATGATGAAGTAGTCCAACCACCACTGTAAACCTGGGTCCCATGTCCATGTGCTCATGTGAACTCCACACTGAAGATATTGGAACACTATAGCCAACTAAAAATTATGCTCCAAAGATAGACACTGGTCATGTGGATTGAAATATGTAGAACTGGCCAAAACTCTATCCACTACTATTGAAGAATAATAAAACTAAATAAGAATATGCAAATAAGGATCTTGTTTACTCTCTAGGACAAGCTCTACATAAGGTGGAGTAGAGTCATCAAATAGAAAATGGAAGTGGTCATTGTACCAGAAATGGAAACTATCCATATATGAATCATCACAATTGACCTCAAAATATTACCAAACAAATTTTTCTTTATTATATTCATTCATAATATACCTCTTCCACCTTGCAAGTGTGATCACTATCTTTATGTCTTCTAATTGTCGTTGAAGTTCCATGAGGAGTCGAATATCCATTGGAAACACCACATATAATATACCAAAAGAAATATATTAAAATTCTCTATCCAATGGAACTGATTTGGTTTCAATCTGAGCACTTTGTGAAAAGTTTTCAGCTCTGCAGTCCCACTACCATCACAAAAACCTAAAAAATGGTTGATTTTAAACCAACGATATATTCACTTTTGGAGCCCCGATTCAAATGTTTTTTTTGTTTGAAATGGGACATTTTTGAAAGAGGAAATTATATATGTAATTTTTTTTGGAAAATTTTGCCCTAAGTTCTACATAAATCAACAAAATCATGCAGTCGTCCACAAAAAACCCTGAAAATAACAGATTTTAAAATTATGATAACTTCACTTCCCAAACTCTGTTTCAGACGATTGTTTTTTTTGAAATTGGTTGTTTTTATGAGAGGAAATCAAATCCATAACCATTATCCTCAAATTCCATACATAAATATACAGGATTTTTCTGAAGTGTTTAGACCCTCTTTTGTCTTCTAGAAAAAATATGCAAAAATAGAGAAAAATATTTGCCCCTTTTTGTGGTCGAAGAAAGTGCTATGATACCATGTTTTAAGTACCAAAGAATTGCATACAAAAAAACCACAAATATTCATATATAATATAGAAATATTCTCACTTTATTATTATGAAAACCCTTGAGGTAGGGAAACACCATACAATGGATCCTATTATGGAAGGGCTCATCTCCTATTCACTTTCCTCTTTGAGAGGAAACTTCCTAATGAGCCACACTCTCCAAATACAATACTTTTTCTTGATTTCCATTACATTGTTTGAACCCCTTTATATAGTTCTACCAACCACCTAAGAACATTATAGAGGATGAACCTTCTAGAAGCATAACCTTCTAATAAGTCATCTTACATTTATTATGTTCATACTAATATATCTAACTACCATAGTGGGCCTTATTTAATAATATAGTGGACCTAGTCCACCTTACATTGAATGGCCTCCACTATTATCACGTCCACCTTACATTGAATGGCCTCCGCTATTATCACTATGGGCCTTTCACACCCCCCCACCCATTACCTCTCTATTTACACTACAACCACACCATCACCACCACTTTCTAGAAGAGTCTTTTCAACATTAGACGCAGTTGGTGATATTGTCGGTGATCCTATAGATCAACATCTTACACATTCACAATTCTAGCGAGCCTCCTCTCTTTTGTATCAAGTTTGAGAGATTCATGATCCAAACACATTTGTATAAGCTTCTGGCCATCTAGATTGGGACACGACAATGAATGAAAAATATTGTTCCTTAATTGTGAATGATACTTGGGATCTTGTACCTCTTCTGAAAGGAAGAAAACTTGTCAGATGTAAATGGGTGTATAGAACTAAGTATGCATCAGATGGAAGTTTAGAAATACATAAGGCACAATTAGTTACCAAAGGATTCTCCCAAGTTGAAAGAATTTAATACAATGAAACCTTTGCCCCCATATCCAAAATGAATTCCATTCGGCTTGTTCTATCCCTTTCCGCCTTACATAAATGGGAGGTCCATTAGATGGATGTTAAATATTCCTTCTTGTGTGGGGATTTTCAAGAAGAAATTTACATGGAACAACCTCATCGCTATGTTCATAATGACTCTAGCCTTGTATGTCACCTTAATAAATCTCTTTGTGGTCTTAAGCAATCTCCTCGAGCTATTTTCATTGTTTCCTTGGCCTCCAAGTATTGCAAACCAAGGAAGGATTTTTTCTTTCCCAATCTAAGTATGCATGTGACCTTCCTCATCACTTTCCAATGGAATATTCTAAACCATCCCCTTCACCCTTCCATTTCGGAGTCAAACTTTTTTTTACCTATATTACTCCCAAAGTTGATGCCACTTTGTATCATTAGTTAGTTGGTAGCCTCTTATTTTTTACTCATGCCCATCCCGATATTTCCTTTGTTGTTGGTCATGTTTCCCAATATATGTAAACACCTCATGAAATCCATTGGAAAGAAAAAAATGATACTTTGGTATGTCCAGGGTACACTTCAGTTTGAGATACATCACAGTTCAAAGGGACTCCTTTATTGGTTGGTTTCACTTATTAGGATTGGGCTAATGACCTTGATGATTGAAATCCTACTATAGGTTATGTTTTCTAGACCCGTCACTTGGGATTGTAAGATAAAATAGACTATTTCTCTTTCTTCAACAGAAGCAAAGTATTGCGCAACAATTAATGCAAGTCAAGAAGACTTATGGATTCGATATATACTTTCAGATTATGGCTTCAAACAATAGGAATTGGCCACCCTCTAGTGTGGCAATTAGAGTGTCATCAAGATTTCCAAATATATAGTTCAACTTCAAAACATAAAACACATTGAGATATGCATGCACTTCACTAGAAAGCTCATTCATGATCAAGTTATTGAAGTGCTCTTTTCCTCTACAAATGATCAAGTTGCATAAATTTTCACAAAGTCTCTTATATAAGTGAAGATTTCCAAACTTCAATCGATGTTAGGAGTTTGGGAAATTACATCAAGGGGGGATATGATCTAATTCCTTCTTCCTTATCCTATTTTTGTTACCTTTGCAAATCCTTCAATCTTATCCCAAGTTGTTCTTAAGGGGGGATGTTAGGATATTTAGACACTTAGGATTTAGTTAAGTTCAACTTATTCTAATATGTCTTTAGGTAAAAGTGTAGAGTTATTCAATGACTCATAATCTCCTTGATCTTAACAATTACATTGATCCATGGATTAGCACCCAATTGGTCCATGATCTCTATTTAAAGAGCATGGAGGGCCATTTGTTGATGATCAATTGTGATAAAATCTCTTGTAAAATATTTTTCTTTTGCATTACTATATTGCCTTAAGTAGCCACATTTACTGGGGCCATGGAGTGTTTCCCGCACCACTCAAAAACATAGATGTATTGATCTTTAATCTGGTTGTGTAAGTGGTTACTAAAGGTGTTCATTTTATGTGGGAATACATTGTTTTTCCAATCAATTATTTGATTCAACATCAAATATATTTTTTATCGATATACTTTTATTATTTTTCAAAAAAATTTCATAATATCCAATTTATAATTGTTTATTTTATAAAACATATATTATGCTTCAATTTAACTTATATGGAAAAAAAATATGAAAACATACATGATTAAAAAAATAGAGAAAATCAATTGAAGAAGCATTGTATTATCCTCTTCAAAAAGACCAAATTTAACTTCCTCTTCAAAAAGACCAAATTTAACTTATTTGTTGATGAGAATTTTCAAATGATAAATGTATTCTTATATCCCTAATAGCTAATTATTATTAGAAAAAGGCTATTGATAAACAACAATAAATAAAATTTACTATAGTAATTTAAGCAAGTAAAAACATAATCTAGGACATGAAGAGTGTTGGGTATGTGTTATATTCTTTGCACGAGTAGTAGTGTTTGAGTGTATGTGTTGGGTGTGCATGAGGGTTAGCGGGCCCCCCTCAGGGGGTATAGGGGGGTGGAGCCCCCCGCGCGGGGGTCCGGGGATAGCGTGTTGGACAACTGAGAGGGGGGGGGGGTGAATCAGTTGTTATTGGGCTTAAACAATTAAGCTTATTTTAAGCTCTTTACACAACATTTAATGACAGTCACAATAATGCAGGGAAGTAAGCAATAGAATATTCAGCATCAGTCACACATATGAGATACACAGAGAAAAATATTTCCTGAGGAAACCCATATAGGGTAAAATACTCTTCTTCTTTATATGATAAGTAATCTTTACATTCTTTACATTATCATACATATGAGCACCAACTCATAATGAGGCTACAACCTCTGTTTTGCAAGATGCTACTTGCTGAGAGCACCAACTCTCTGGATTTTCTAGCACCAACTAGAAGGAAGCACCAACTCCCTGGTTTCTCTAGCACCCACTAGAAGGAAGCACCAACTCCCTAAGTGTTCCAGCACCAACTGGATGGAAGCACCAATTTCCAGTCACACAGGCACCAACCTGTATAACAGAGAACAATAGTTCTCCCTCGCACCACCCTGCCACCCTGGTTTCTCTGGCTACAACCAGATGGAAGATACAACTCCCTATGTTCAAGCACCCACTTGAACCTCTCAGGAAAACAATCCTCCCTAGCACCTCCCTTCCACCCTAACATATAAAGTTTTCTATATATAAATTTATCACAATGATACAATATTTATCATTGGCTTACCAGGCTTATCACTGTTCTGCTATGCTGCTCTACTCTCCTGTATCAGTGTCTCTCTATTTGCATCTTCTTGCGTCTTTTGATCTTATATTTTTTTCTACAAGAGAACCTCAACCTTCCTTTCTTGCCTCACTGTCTTGCTGCACACCTCCCTTGTGCTTTCTATGCCTTTGTCTTTTATGCTTTGTGTGCCATGTCCATTCAATGCACGATTCCTCTTCTCAGTGTTTCCGTTGCTGCACACTCCTCCTTCTACACTTCTTGATCACTCTGAACAATAACAACAACCCCATCTCTTATTTGTTATGCATACTTATAGTCTCTGTGCACCTTGTGCATGCTATCTCACCATGCTTTTGCATGTTGTCTCCATGCCGAGTGCTCTGCCTAATCATCATGGAAACTCTTCAGCTTCTCTGGTAGTTAAACCCATGCGTCCATCATCACTAGGTGTTATGTTGAGATTCCTTATCCTGTCTCGTAGTTGAGACTCTTCGTCTTCTCTATCAAAGTCGAGTTGATCCTCTTTGTTGCAGTTACAGGCTTCAACACTCTTCCATCTGTCAATCACTTCTAAGAATAGTCCTCCTTCCACCGGAAGATGCCTCAAGCCTCTTCATCTTCTCTGGCGATCACACTGAGGCCTGTTTCATCCCTCTGGCAGAAGCCATCAGTTGTTTCTAGTAGTTACACTCTGAAGTGCAACAGTAGCCCTCCGATCATACTTAAATTCACTTGCACCATTGGATTGGATCCATAGGATCTTGCGTTTATTTCGCATTTCAAAATTTCAAAATTTCGGCATTCTTGTGGTGAAGAGTCTTGATTCTCCATGTCCCAAACTCCGAAATGGAGCTTGTCTCTTCGCGCTCTTCTCTACATCTCTTTGACGATGTGACCTCCGGTGGTACCCATGGCTTACACCAAAAAGGTGTTTTCACATTTCGCATTTCGACATTTCGCATTTAAGAATTTTGGGACTCCTTTGATGAAGAGTCTCAATTCTCCATGTCCCAAACTCCGAAATGGAGCTTGTCTCTTTGAGCTCTTATCTACATCTCTTCGACGATGTGACCTCCGGCGGTGACCAAGGCTTACACCAAAAAGTTGTTTTGACATTTCTCATTTCGTCATTTCGCATTTCGTAATTTCGGGACTCCTTTGATGAAGAGTCTCAACTCTTGACTCTTCCAACTCCTGGTATCCGAACCTCTGAAATGGAGTCGGATCAATGGTCCACACTCTTGATGATTCGAAGGTCTAGATCTCTTCATGATTTCGCATATCGCGATTTCGACATTCTTGATGTGAGAGTTCTTGACAACTCCAAGTCTTGGTATCCGAAACTCTGAAATGGAGTTGGAACAACGACATTTCGGCGTTTCGTATTTCGCCATTTCGAGACTCCTGTTGTGAATCATCTCGACGCTTAAATCTTCCAACTCCCAGTATCCGAAGTTCCGAAATGGAGTCGGATCAAAGATCTGGTATTTCATTGTTTCGCATTTCGGTGATTCGGCATTTCGACACTTCTGTGGTGAAGTGTTTCAACACTTCAACTCCCGGTATCCAGGACTCCGAGATGGAGTTATTTCCCGCTCGGCGAAGCTCTTTGTTGGTGTGCCTATTTCGGGATTTCGGCGTTTCGCATTTCTGCGATTCGACATTTAGGCACTCTTGTGATGAAGTGTTTCGACACTTCAACTCCCGGTATCCGGGACCTCGAAATGGAGTTATTTCCCGGTCTAAGAAATTCTTTGTTGGTGTGCCTATTTCGGGTTTAGGGTTTTCGGGGTTTCACATTTCGCGATTCCGAGACTCCTGATGATGAAGAGTCTTGACTCTTCCAACTCTCGGTATCCGAAACTGTCCTTCTGCCTTCAGGATTTCGTAACCCCGCTTCACCTTTCTCTTTAACGAACGTGCAGGTTCTGCTGGATCCAACATCAGTCGAACTTCGAGCTCAGATCTGACGTTCATCGGGAATTCTCAATGGGATCCAAAGATCATTGTCGCTTCTCCTCTCGAGCTTTCGTTGTCCCTGTTTTTCCATCGTTGCATACTCTGATCTTGCCATCAATGAAAATCATAACAATCTCCCCCTTTGGCATTGATGGTAACCCTGAATGACTACGCTAATCTATTTGGACCTCCAACTGTAGCATCTGGTCCGGACCACTCCTTTTTCTCCCCTTTTGACATCAATTTCAAAGAAAACATGCTCCCCCTGAGTCGTTGCAGTAAATTTAGGAGGTATCAGATATTCAATCAATATAAAACTCCCCCTAACAGGATGGACTCTCTTAGGTGTGAGACGGTATGACACCCAACTTCTGTTGGAGATATTTAAATGGTGTCTTGGCAAGGGGTTTAGTAAAGATGTCTGCAATTTGTTCTATGGTTGGAATGTAATGGACTTGAACAACCTGATTGGTGACCTACTCTCTCAGAAAATGGTATTTTATGGGAATATACTTGCTCTTGGAGTGGAATATAGGATTCTTAGACACACTGGTGGCACTAGTGTTATCACAATGAATTGGGATTGGTGCAGCGTATTTTACCTCCAAGTCTGCAAGTGTCTGAATCATCTATAATACCTAAGTGCAACAGGTAGCAGCAACAATGTACTCTTCCTCTGTAGTTGATAAGGAAATGGAACCTTGCTTTTTACTAAGCCATGCTACTAATGAGTCACCCAGGAAGAACGCTCCTCCATTGGTGTTTTTTCTCTCATCAACATAGTTTGCCCAATCTGCATCTGAATAGGAAGTTAACTGAAAATTTTGATTTCTGGGATACCACAGACCATAAGTCATTGTTTCTTTCAAACAACCTGAATATCCTTTTGAAAGCTTGCAAATGACTCTGTTTAGGTTCAAATTGATATCTTCCTACCATTACAATAGCATGCATTATGTCTGGGCGAGATGTTGTGATGTACAATAGGCTGCCTATCATTGACCTATATGAACTTTGATCAACATCAGGTGAGTCATCATCCTTGATTAATTTGCATCCAGTAACCATAGGTGTACCCACAGGTTTAGAATATTCCATTTGAAACCTTTTCAACATTTCTCTTAGATATTTTTCTTGAGAAATGAACATCCCTTCAGACCTCTGAGTAATTTGCAGACCAAGAAAAAAT
>SNQJ01S0020291.1:25760-42215 GCA_010110895.2 Picea sitchensis
AAGATCTACCCTTATATAAAAGGGGCCGGCTCTGATCCCAATTGTTGAACAACTGAGAGGGGGGGTGAATCAGTTGTACCTGTTCTTAAACAATTATTCTTATTTTAAACTCTTTACACAACATTTAATGATAGTCACAATAATGCAGGGAAGTAAGAAATAGAACATTCAGCATCAGTCACACATATGAGATACACAGAGACAAATATTTCTTGAGGAAACCCATACAGGGTAAAAACCTGTTCTTCTTTATATGATAAGTAATCTTTACATTCTTTACATTATCATAAATATGAGCACCAACTCATAATGAGGCTACAACCTCTATTTTGCAAGCTACTACTTGCTGAGAGCACCAACTCTCTGGATTTTCTAGCACCAACTCCCTGGTTTCTCTAGCACCCACTAGAAGGAAGCACCAACTCCCTGAGTGTTCCAACACCAATTGGATGGAAGCACCAACTTCCAGTCACACATGCACCAACCTGTATAACAGAGAACAACAGTTCTCCCTTGCACCACCTTGCCACCTTGGCTTCTCTGGCTGCAACCAGATGGAAGCTACAAATCCCTATGTTCAAGCACCCACTTGAACCTCTGAGGACAACAGTCCTTCCTAGCACCTCCCTTCCACCCTAACATATAAATTTTTCTATATAAATTTATCACAGTGATACAATATTTATCATTGGCTTACCAGGCTTATCATTGTTCTGCTATGTTTCTCTGCTCTCCTGTATCAGTGTCTCTCTGTCTGCATCTTCTTTCATCTTTTGATCTTTTGGTTTTCTCTACAAGAGCACCTCAGCCTTCCTTTCCTGCCTCACTATCTTGCTGCACACCTCCCTTGCGCTTTCTGTGCCTTTTCCTTTTATGCTCTGTGTGCCATGTCCATTCAATGCACCATTCCTCTTCTCCGTGTTTCCGCCGCTGCACACTCCTCCTTCTACACTTCTTGATCACTCTGGACAACAACAACCCCATCTCTTCTTTGTTGTGCATGCTATCTCTCCATGCTTCTGCATGCTGTCTCCATGTCGAGTGCTCTGCCTGATCATCATGGCAACTCTTCAGCTTCTCTGGTAGTTAAACCCATGCATCCATCATCACTGGGTGTTATGCTGATATTCCTTAGCCTGCCTCACAGTTGAGACTCTTCGTCTTCTCTATCAAAGTCGAGTTGATCCTCTTTGTTGCAGTTACAGGCTTCAACACTCTTCCATCTGTCAATCACTTCTAAGAATATTCTTCCTTCCACCGAAAGATGCCTTGAGCCTCTTCATCTTCTTTGGCGATCACACTGAGACCTGTTTCATCCCTCTGGAAGAAGCCATTAGTCGTTTCTAGCAGTTACACTCTGAAGTGCAACAATAGCCCTCTGATCATACTTAAATTCACCTGCACCATTGGATTGGATCCGTAGGATTTTGTGTTTATTTCGCATTTCGACATTTCAGAATTTCAACATTCTTGTGGTGAAGAGTCTCGATTCTCCATGTCCCAAACTCCGAAATGGAGCTTGTTTCTTCGAGCTCTTCTCTACATCTCTTCGACGATGTGACCTCTGGCGGTGACCATGGATTACATCAAAATGGTGTTTTCACATTTCGCATTTCAACATTTCGCATTTCGGAATTTCGAGACTGCTTTGATGAAGAGTCTCAATTCTCCATGTCCCAAACTCCGAAATGGAGATTGTCTCTTAGAGCTCTTCTCTACAACTCTTCAATGATGTGACCTCCGACGGTGACCAAGGCTTACACCAAAAAGGCGTTTTCACATTTCGCATTTCGACATTTCACATTTCGGAATTTCGAGACTCCTTTGATGAAGAGTCTCAACTCTTGACTCTTCCAACTGCTGGTATCCGAGCCTTCGAAATGGAGTCAGATCAATGGTCCACACTCTTGATGATTCGACAGTCCAGATCTCTTTGTGATTTCGCATATCGCGATTTCAGCATTCTTAATGTGAGAGTTCTTGATAAATCCAAGTCCCAGTATTCGAAACTCCGAAATGGAGTCGGATCAACGGCATTTCGGTGTTTCATATTGTATCGTTTTGGGACTCCTATGGTGAAGAATCTCGACGCTTAACTCCTCCAACTCCCGGTATCCGAAGTTTCGAAATTGAGTCGAATCAAAGATCCGGTATTTCGTTGTTTCACATTTCGGTGATTCGACATTTCGAAACTTCTGTGGTAAAGTGTTTTGACACTTCAACTCTCGGTATCCGGGACTCCAAGATGGAGTTATTTCCCGGTCTGCGAAGCTCTTTGTTGGTGTGCCTATTTCAGGATTTCGGTGTTTCGCATTTCAACGATTCGACATTTCGACACTCTTGTTTTGAAGTGTTTTGACACTTCAACTCCCGATATCTGAGACCCCAAAATGGAGTTATTTCCTAGTCTGCGGAATTCTTTGTTGGTGTGCCTATTTCGGGTTTCGGGTTTTCGGGGTTTCACATTTCGTGATTCCGAGACTCCTGATGATGAAGAGTCTTGACTCTTCCAACTCCCGGTATCTGAAACTATCCTCCTTCCTTCAGGATTTCGTAACCCCACTTCACCTTGCTCTTTAACAAACGTGCAGGTTCTCCTGGATCCAACGTCGGTCGGACTTCGGGCTCAGATCTGACGTTCATCGGGAATTCTCAATGGGATCCAAAGATCACTGTCGCTTCTCCTCCCGGGCTTTCGTTGTCCCTGTTTTGCCATCGCTGCATACTCTGATCTTGCCATCAATGACAATCACAACACAGCGCCCCCAGATTTTTTTTTCTACCTCGGGAAATGTGACACCTACCTCAGGAAACGTGTCATGTATTTAGGTGGTTTTTTCGGCACGTGGTTTTTGCCTATTGTTTTCTATTTCCGGTTAAGGAATTAGGGTTTTGGACTAATCGAAGTCATTCGGTTAGGGTTTTGGATGCCATTGGCTCCTATATGTATATTGTATTGTAAACAATGTAACACAATGAATGAATATAATATATGCTGGTTTTCCCGGTTTGGGTTTCCAGAGGAAAAATATCTGTGTAATGTTTGTATTTACCATTGTATATTTTTTGTTCTTTTCTGAATATCTGTTTACAATAGACATTGTACAAAGTTAAACTTTACAAAAAGACATGAGAAGAGAATAACCTATAACTAGTACTTCTTGTATGATCATCAAAAAGTAATCAAGGACATGAAGAGACATGAGAAGAGAATAACCTATAACTAGTACTTTTTGTATGATCATCAACTTGAAGAAGACTACTAAGAAGAGTCCTAGATGTAAATCCAGAACTGTGCACACAATATAAGAAAAAAACATCCCTACTCTACAATAACAAAATCCTAAATCTCAAGTAAACAACATTAAACCAATGCAAACCAATATAAGGGAGAAAGGAACTTCTATTAGTTTTCTCCTCTAAAAGGTGCTTTCTAATCTATTCCAAATTTTTTCAATGTCTTCAATGGTTCGTCTAATACCTAGAAAGAAAATTGAATAGATATACATAAAACCACCAAAATTCAAGGAGAGAGATTCAATAATGAAGGCAAAGTTGCATTATGGTCGTATTTGATTTCATTTAAAAGAGTCGAATACTTGGTCAAAAGATAAAAACTACTTGTTATGGTTAATGAAAAAAATATTCTATTTAAAATTTAAGGAGAGAAATATATTTTCTATTTAAAATCTACTTGTTATGGTTAATGAAAAAAAATATTCTATTTAAAATTTATGAAAAAAATATTCTATTAAAATTTTAAGGAGAAAAAGATTTGGTAATGAAGGCAAAGTTGCATTATACTAGTATTTGATTTCATTTGTTTAGACCTCTTAATGGAAAGAATTGACCACGTGTAGAAACGTTAACGTTAAACGAGATCTATACCATTGATCCTTAGATTTGATTTCACATTGCTTCGCCATCCCATTGCGTGTAGTAATGTTAAATGAGATCCGTACAATTCATCATCAGATTAAGATCTTGTTATATATAATACATCCCTACAGTTTGATTTCACATTGCTTGGGCATCTCATTGCGTGTGGTAATGATAAATGAGATCCGTACAATTCATCATCAGATTAAGATCTTGTTATATATAATACATCCCTACAGTTAATAGTTATAATCCCAAGATTAATAGTTAGGAAAAATTGCATCACACTTACATTTGTCACATGTAATTGAAATCCATTCCACGCTACGTCCTTCTCACCATATATCATTTCAATCTCATAAACCCATTCAAGTATCGACTCACCTACTCTAACTAAGTATGAATACAAGGCAATAGATACTATACATTATGCAATTTAGAGAGCTCTTTTCGCTTAAACTAACTATGAATACAAGGCAACAGACACTATACATTATGCAATTTTGCTTCTGAATTTAGAGAGTTCTTTTCGTATTCCATGAGTCCAAGAAGATGGACCCACATCAGATTTATGCAAACTCCACATTCCATTTGGAATCGGAAGTCCAGAGGGTCTCGCCATCTGTTAAATTGCATTGTGATAAGACGCCTTCAAGACCGTCCAGACTGGAAAAGGACGAGGAGGACACTGCTTCATCTAATACTGTCTTTTCTGCTTGAAACTCCGATAGCGAGGCCATAAATGAGTCTATTTCTAAAGGCAGATCCGCGTCGTTGTGGGCCAATATATCCACTACTGCAGGCCCGCCTTTCCCGTGTTCAAATCTTGACAATGACAAAGTTTGGTGACCGTAGATCGTTTTCCAAGCATCAACAATTTCTCCGGTGCTGCTGTGAACATAATCATTACCATTATTAATTACTATTGAATTCACAAGACCGGTATCAAGACTATTGGTTCCACCCCAGTTAGTCGAAGTTGGCGTAGCTTCTTCGGGTCCACTCTTTTGCATTAATGGATTTAGAAAAAAGCTCGAACACATTTCATGTTCCAAAAACTTATTTCCGCAATGACTGCTTTCTAAGATTTTTTTCTTTATCCGAGTCCTCCAGTAGTTCTTGATTTCGTTATCTGTCCTGCCAGGTAATTTCTTTGCAATTCGAGACCACCTGTAAAATAGTTCATTTTGATGTCAATGTAGGAAGTTTCATGACAAACAGATATTCACAAATTTTGGAATTTCTTGGCAGATGCCTCACAAAGCCTGTGAAGTTTACTATATAGTATATACTTTGAATACATTTGATAATTATGAATGTCCATACAAGCGAATGCTGGCGTTTAAAATAAAGTCTATTTTCCAACCTGTTACCCCAACGCCCTTGAAGGTCTATGATCAAACGTTCTTCCTCAGGGGTTATGTCACCTCGCTTAAGATCTGGGCGGAGATAGTTAACCCACCTCAGTCTGCAGCTCTTCCCGCTTCTCTTCAGTCCTACAAGTTCAGCAGCAGTCAATAAAGTTGTTTGTAGCTAAGCGTTTACAAGCAGTTCAATGAATTATTTGACCAAAACATCTACGCGATACCATTCAACAGAGTTTACTGAAACTTCTTTTGAATCTAGTCAACCCGTAAAAGGATGTTCATAGAATTCGTGGTAGTTTACGGCTCCTCTAGGCAGGCAGGAAATGAAGCCAACCCAAATAACCGAAGAAGACTGTCAGCGATTGGAAAATAACACGTCTGGAAAAGCGAGCAAAAATAAAAGTAATGTTGTAATGTGGCAGCGATGCAGCAACAGCAATCCTAAGGCCGTTTTGCACACACTGATGTGTGCCATAAATTAGAATAGGTTCTATAGAAAATGTTGGACTAGAACAAGTTCACTTAAAAGCAGAATCCCACAGATGAGTCAATTTGATATCTTTCTTATCAGAAATTGTTCGTTTCTCAGACAGTATTCTGTTCTTCCAGATCCAGATTTTAATATTCTGATATCGCCGTCTGTTACAGATTTAAGGTTTTAATTCAAATCAGTTGAGCGGATTCCTTGAGATTCGAATGGTCTCTTAAAGTGGCTTGTGAGATCTACTCAGAGGATTTTATTTACAACTAATTTAATTGGCTTTAGCCACTTTAAAATAAACGATCTGCACACAATATGCTGATGTTAACCTAGCCAAATTAAAAGTAAATTATGGATATAGCAAAGCTAAAGGCCAAAGTTAATTAAACCTTAATTTTGAACATAACAGGAGTCATCGATTACTCTGAGGTTTATGTGGTACGCCAAATTTTATCTGGGCTTGTAGAAATTACCGTTGTTAATTTTAACATATCAACCGATACGAAATGGCACTTGTCAAACAGAAATTAGTAACAGAATTATATGGGAAGCAAATTCATATGGAGAAGAGTGTCGAATGTTTGCAGTCAAGTTCGTCGTGCAGGTTTAGGTCTTACCTGCAGCTTTGGCTAGAAAATTCCAACGTCCTTCACCACGAAGAGTTATATAATGAATAAGCCGCATATCCTCCTCCAGGGTCCATGGACCTTTCCTCATGATCTCGACTTCTTCCTGCTTAAACATCGCAGCAACGGATAACCCAGATCGTGTTGTCATACTGGTGCAACAACAACAAATAACCTTCGTGCGTACTGTTTTGTCTTATATATCATGGATGCTTCTCCCGTTTTCCTTCTCCTCTTCTTTTAGAGGATGATTTGATCGAATTTCAGAATGATTGAAGCAATTCGGTAATATATAGTTATATATTTCCATGCCTACGTGGCAGCATGATTCGTGAATGGGCAGAAAAGATACGGTAGCCAATGCGCTCAAAAGTAATACGTAGATAGTCACCCGATCGGCGCCACTTGACGGGATGAAATGGTCCCGTTTTTAACTATCCGCGCCACCTGTTTTAAATTTTAGCGGGTGGACCATGGGCATTTGGAATAGTTTTGTAAACAAATTAACTGCAGAAGGTCAACCGAAACGTTTATCGCTCTCTTCTAACCCAAAGTAACARATTTTGGGTAACTAGCACAGTTGATAACTCGCTGCTGGTGAGGGTCGGGTCGAAAGGCTTACAGTTGAGGAAATTTGAGGTAGAGGAAATGCGTGGATAGTTGATTAAATTTGTGATAGCATGGAAAAGTGGCTTGTCTAATACGTGTAATTTTCAAGAATGAAGTTAAAGGAGTGTCTGTTAAACGTGGTAATCTCAAAGGTTAATTATTTAAATGTGGYAATCATATGATGTTACAGTAATTTCTTAATATGATTAGGTAAATGTTAAAAAGTAAACATTAACTGATGCATTCATAAATGCAAGGAAGTTATCAACAATAAATCTGACTCATTAATTTGATTTTGGAGGACGATTAAAAATATAACATCTTCAATGTGTAGACATCAGATTATAATTTAAGATTAAAAGATCATTAATTGTGCCCATCTCCAATAAGTATACGCCTTTCCTTTCCAAGTAATGACAAAAAATACCTTATAAATTCATGCCTTGAAACTAATTTATATCCTACTGTTTTCTTCAGAGTTTCGCGTCTCAGTGTCCATGAAATGTGTACAAAAAGACGTCTCCTTTCGTGGTATATAGAGTCTATACCCAAACTTTACTGTATCAGAGACACGAATTTAAAGTGAAACATTCACTCGCACTCTGATTTCGCAAGTTGACCCACCTACCTGCAGTCTATCGAGACAACGAGGACGAATATAAATCGATCACGCAGCCGTATCTTGGGCGCGCTGTTGGAATAACGGTGTAATATTAGATTCATTCACCCTACATACATCGGCGACTTTGGACAGACGACGAAAAAGGATAAAAAGCGATTGAATTGAATCGATTCACGCCAACAAACACACTATTGAATCGCAGATTACGTCTTTGACTAACTGTGCCGTAGTATGTGGTCCTGAACGAAACTGAATTCTAGTCAACAAATATCGGAGAGTTTTACGCGCGGCCGGTTGCATTTGGTGGGTGAAAAAGAGGAGTCATGCGGCTATATATATTATATATGGATACAGAATTTTGATAGAGGAGGAATGTCTCGCTTCATCTGAATATCAAATGTCTTCATCAATAATTGGCCCTCGTGTATTATTTATCTTCCTTAACCAAGAGTAATCGTTGAAGAAATGAAAACTTTGTTTCGCTGAGTCGTGATTACGCAGCCGGACAAAGGACGCATGAGATGTAATCCACAAACGAGCATTATCAGCATAATATGAGTCCAATGGTCGGCGCACCAAATGATTTCTCCCTCGATTTTGGGCTTTTTGTTGCCCCTCTTTTTCTAGTCGAAAAGATCGGGCGGCATTTAGCCATTGGCCTCTTGTCCCAAAATCAAAAAGAGAAATTGGGCACACGATGACGTCTTGGTTGTGATAAATGAGGCACATAAAGTCGGATTGTTTTTCGACATAAAGTTGTAAGTGGTTGATGGAGAATTAATAAAAGCGGTTTTATATATTAAAATTAATAAAGAGGTTTTAGGTTTAATGGTTGAGAACATGTGTTTTTTTTGTTAAGTCACATGGATAAAGTATATTTAGTAAACTTTAGATTTGATATCTAACTTGGTTGTGATTTTAAACATAAATTATTATTATTATTATAAAAAACAATTAACTCAAAATTACTAAAAATTAATAAAAAAAATTTAATGTATAAAACTAAAACCAACATATAATTTTGATTGTAATAAAAACAACACTTTTCTACATAAAATCAGATTGTTTTTACCACATAAAACATTTTAAAAAATAGCTAAAAGATTAATAAAAGGTTTTTATAAATCAAGATTAATAAAAGATTTTATATATCATTTTCTTTACTGAAATATGTAAACTAAAACCAACATGTAAAATTTAATAAAAACAATAAATCTAAACCTAGAAAATCGTGTGAAACTAAAACCAACTTGTAGACATAAATAATAACAATAAATCCAAACCTATAAATCGTTTAAAGTTTTATTTTATTTTGTTTAGATGCATGTTTCATCCGCATAATGAACCTTTTTGTTTCTCTTCACTAGCCTCTTGTACCACTCAAGCATATTCAATTTGTTCCCTTGCCAAAATCATGTCTCGTGGATACTAGCTTTCTCCTCAATTCAATATGAAAGAAGAACCATGTGCTGCTGTGATTGTATATTCCAAGCTTTTTGTTTAAATATGTATAAGAAAAAGGTTCCACTACATATGTAATTTGTGAATTAAACAAACAATGTAAATAATATCCATATGAGAGAGAGCACGTGTTTATATAGTCACGTGCACTTATGTTTAGGGCTATAATATTTGTGCACAATGTCTCTCACCATTGTTACAACAACTACTACATTACATCATTAATGAAAAGCTAAGAAGGTTCGTAACATTTATTTCTGAATTATGTGTGGTGGGCGTCTGATCTCCGCATACCCTCACACAATTCTGAAACCAGAAAATTGTGATGTTTTCCTGAGAAGCCGACACATTCTCCGTCAAAACCGTTTGAGTCTGCGTTCGACCTCTGCGTTGATTCCTTGTCACGCACCCTGAAAACCAGTGGCAAAGCCGTGGACTGAGTCGTGTGTCTTGTGAACCCAATTTATCCACATTGCAAATCCGAGTTCATGCTTAACTGTTTGGGTTGTTGTCTTCTGTGAAACCTGAGCATATCGTAATTGTCTATGTCGTGTGTGTTATAAGTGTGGGTTGTTGTGGCCACGTAGTCCCTTGGCTGAGTGTGATTGGCTACTGTCATTTGTTCCTTGCTGAGCCTTATTGTTGTCCTCCTTGTGCTGGAATGGAGTTGAAGAAGCAGGTTGTCAGGCCTGTGTGCAACACTCTCTCCAGGTGAGGGAGGTGGTTGTGGTTGAAGAGGCAGGTTGTCAGGCATGTGAGCGACTTTCTCCAGGTGAGAGAGTGCACGGAGGAAGTGAGAAATTGGGAGGTGTAACAACCGATGGACTGTGTGACAGTGAAGGTGCACACTCCTGGGGTGAGACAAACATGTGGGAAAGGGGAGACTGTTGGTTGGAGTGTTGCTGAGGTTTGGTACCTTGATCTAGACCATGTGATATGGAGGTCTTTTCAATCAAAAGATAAGTACCAATTCTTTATTTATTGTATGTTGTGTATATTGCATACAGGTTATAATGTTATTAAAATTGTATGTACACACACACACACACACACACACACACACACACATATATATTGCATATACGCTTACATTGCCTGCATCCATGAATGTACATAATGTGTTTCATGTTTCATTTCTTAAGAAATATATATACCTGATGTTAATCATGTAATCGATTGGAATGTGATTCAAGTGGAACAAGAAGGTGTCTTGCAAGTGCATTCGATGCACATATTGGACCAGAAAAGCAAGCAACTCCGGAATTGAGCCATAGGGCTTGTAAAGGTCCAGTGGACCTGGTACGATCCTGAGGACGCGACATGGGAGCATGAGGATGCTATGCGGGCAGAATACCCGCATCTTTTTTTGAATATTTTGGAAATCTTGTTGATGCTGTGTGAAAGTTGCATTGAGGACAGTGCAAAAATAAGGGGAGGGGATTGTAATATCCCCAAGGACAAGCCCCAGTTGTATTTATAAATTGTAAACATGTTTTGTAGGTTGGTGAGCCGAGTTATAATAAGCTAGGAGGCTTATTTGGTGATTAGGCTAGAGAGCCTAGGTGTTAAAGGGCAGGAGCTTGATTTTGTATATGTAATTATGCAGATCATTAATATAATATATAAACATCGTTGCGTTTCGACCGACCACGAAGAAAGAGGGATGAAGGACTAAGATTCCACAGAATGGGTAAGAGAGAGAGGTCTGAAAGGTTGGAAGAGGGGCTAAGCTTGAAACCTGAAACCGTGAGGTCATCCTGTGATGTTTTCTTGACCTAAAACCCTTTTTACCTCTACGTTGGACCTCTGCATAACCACACACATTTGAGAAACCAGTCGGGAGGGAAAGGATGACCCGTGTGTCCTGTGAACCCAGGTTTATCCAAACTGCAAATCCGAGTTCGTGCTTAACTGTTTGGGTTGTTGTCTTCTGTGAAACCTAAGCATACCGTAATTTCTTATGTTGCGTGTGTTTTAACTGTGGTTTGTTGTGGCCACGCAGTCCCTTGGTTGAGTGTGATTGGCTACCATCATATGTTCCTTGCTGAGCCTTATTGTTGTCCTCCTTGTGTTGGAACGGAGCTGAAGAAGCAGGTTGTCAGGCCTGTGTGCAACACTCTCTCCAAGTGAGAGAGGTGGTTGTGGTTGAAGAAGCAAGTTGTCAGGCCTATGAGTGACTCTCTCCAGGTGAGAGAGTGCGTGGAGGAAGTGAGAATTTCTGGAAGGGGTCCTGTAGCTGCCACAGAGCTCGAAGAATTCTGGTCCGACCTGTTGCTGAAACCCAAGGCAAGGGAGGTTTAGCAGCCGAAGGACTGTCCTGGTGATAGTGAAGGTGTATACTCCTGGGGTGGGACAGGCATGTGGGGAATGAGAGTCTGTGAGCAGTGGGCATAAGTGGCTCATGGGAGAGAATCCATCCTCATAAATTGTGTGTCTTCCTGTTGACCTTGCCTAGCCTAGAATTCCCTTGCCCAGTGGAGCTTAGTCCCAGCTCGGGGGTGACCTACTGCTGAGAGTGATGAGCAGCGCGGTCTAAGGCTGGGAGGTTCGTGGAAGGTCTGCACGCAGTTGGTGGTGTTTCGCCAGTTTAAAAGATAAGTATTAATTATGTACTTA
The DNA here is from genome assembly GCA_010110895.2 of Picea sitchensis. Lineage (NCBI taxonomy): Eukaryota > Viridiplantae > Streptophyta > Pinopsida > Pinales > Pinaceae > Picea > Picea sitchensis. The sequence continues at coordinate 37,422 of SNQJ01S0020291.1, forward strand.
ATTTATATGTGATGCATGTCCATGTTTTGAAATGTTATAATGTATTCCATTGCAAGTTTGAATTGTTGTTAATTCTGAAGAACACACGACCCACACTAAGAGGGGGGGGTGAATTAGTGTGTGGTCTATTCTAAACTTTTTCTTCTTTCAAGTTACCAATTAACACATAATTTAACAGATTAATAATATTCAAATCATAATCACATTGAACACAAAGAAACCAGATATTTGTATAAACTTTTGCGTAATTGATATGAACATATGTGATCAAGGATTTTCTTTTAGCACCAACTAAACATTTTAGCACCAACTGAAATAAAGAGCACCAACTCCTCTGAGAGCACCAACTCTCTGCCAAGACCCAGCTTGGCGCAAGTCCCAACTTGTTGATAGAACCCAATCTATCCAACTAGAGTTTATTCAACTCCAGTATTATTGATCCATTACAAAATCAATTCTTTCTTATGATTAGAAGTATATCATAAGACTCTCATCACCGCATTTCATCTCCTCTGTAATTCACATTTTCTTTCCTCTGATATCTTCTTGGAATCTGCTTCGGCTTTTGATCTTCTATTCTGAAGTGTAGAGACACTTTCTTCTCACCACTTTTTCTCATTTATATAATCTTCAAACTGGTGTGAAATTTAAAACAACGTGTCCCTTTATTTGAACCATTGTACCTTTTCATTTAAAATGATAAACTAAACTTTAATTAATATCATTTTTCTTTTTATTATTTATTCATATTTTCATGATTTATTCTCTTTTAATCATGACTGTGAATCAGTTTATTCTTCGACCATCGCGCCTCTTTGATTAATCAATCTTAATTACTATTTATTTATTTGACTGTGAAGGCTTTCCATAAATTGATCACAATCATGGATCAATTTAATCCTTTAAACTCAATCCCTAATCTTTGTTATATTTAGAGAGACCAGATTTCGTGAAGGCGCTTCCTTCAAACCATCACATATGACCGTGCCATAAGACCATGGGCTTTACCAACTATAACGATGTATAGTAAAATGCTTATAGCATATGAACAACAACATAGAACCACAATCTTACCAACTAAGCGACATACATTTTGTCCCTTTAAACCTTTTTACCATATGACCAATGGCGGTAACCTCATGTTTAGGCGAGACAAGCTCCTCAGTGTTTATCGTTCCAACGATCACGATTCATCCTCCTTACGAGATAGACGACTGACGGGGTTTCGACGTTTAGACATTCGATTCTTCGTGACTTCACACTTTACTAAACTCACGATCATGAAATTGCCGAAACAATCCAGCAGTTCAAATTACCCACTAAGATGGACGACTCACAAGGTTTCAGCTTTTCGTCCTTCGGGACTTTGAGACACTGCTCCTTACTAAAATCCCGATTGCAATATCGCCGATATGATCAGTCGGTTCATGTCTCTTCCATGGAAGATATCAACTGTCCACCTTAAACCTTAATCCGATCCCTTCTTTCCTTAATTGAATGGATGTGTCTTAATCAGGCGTTGAGATGTGTGGCTGTCGGGATTTTGTCGTTTTTCCTTCGAGTCTTCATGACCTCCAACAGTTCAACTCTCGGTGACTGTAAATCACCTGACGCATGTCCCTTTTGGATTTTCGGCGTTTAGGACTTACGGACACTAGATTTTTTGCTTACAATGCAAAACTCCGAAGTGAGACTCCTGGGGGTGACGTAAATGCTTACGCCACTTGATGACATGTCATAATCCTATTAGCTACCACGTGTCATTAATATTTGTGATATACACGTGCCTAAAATGCCATATCATCTTGACACTTGTCAATGTCTTACTGTGCCACGTGTCCTTGCTGACGTGGTCTTCCACGCTTTCTAGCTGACAAGGTTCACTGACCAATAGTCTTGATCCAATGATTCTCCATCGTCCTCCAAATCCAACGTACCTTATTCAATCATTCTTCATTTCTTTAATCCAACACTGTAATATGATCAACGGATGAGAGAATTCCCGAAGCAAACTTTTAGATCGGACAAATGTCGGTATTTCGGGACTTCGTTTGTCGGGACTTCGAAACATGAAACATGTCAAAACTCCCGAGGTAGATTTCGCTGATTAGATCGGACAGATTAGATATTAACCATGATTCGACGGTCCAAATCCTCTTTCCCGATTTCACGTTTCGCTATTTGGAAGGTTAACACTTTCAGTCTTTGACTTTCCAATCAGCGAAGTGCTGAACTAATGCCATGTGTCCTCTGGCTCAACGACCAAGATTTTCTATCGATCCAATGGTCTGGATTGGATCGTGAATTCATGTTTCGGTATTTCAAGAGGCATGTTCCATTCTCTCAACTCGCAATTTCCAAATTCCTGAAACCTGGTATGCCACTCTCATCAGATCGACGACCCACGTCGCTCCTCCTGATCGACGATCCTTATCTTATCGTGATTTCGGATTTCGCAAGTTCAGGATCCTTGACTCCTTGACACTCCTTATCTTCCAATTCCAGAGTTCCGAAGGAACTCACAACTAACCGCTGTGGAGCTTCTCCCAGATCTAACGGTCGACGTCGCTCCTCTTTGAGCCAATGGGTTCTGTTACTTCTCACAATTTCTTGTGCAATGGTTGACTTCATAATATTTCCAAGGAACCCAACGAAGTTTCTACAGTCTGTTCTTCCTCCAGATCTTTTGATCAACGAATCATTGTTGATCCTATCGTGATCAACAATAGTCACGGAATGCTTCAGCCTATCTCTGCACAACGTTTTTCCTTCCGAGCTTTTGAACTTCATACAATTCGCTTCTGCTTGTTATCTCCTCCTCATGAGCTTGCGTTGTCTATCTCTCCACAACGTTTTTCCTTCTGAGCTTTTGAACTTCATACTRTTTGTTCTTCCTCTTGAGCTTGCACTATTGATTACTGCACACTATTTGACAATAATCATGTCCTTAACAACAGATCACAGAGACTGTTGACATCAATGACAATCTCTACTATGTATGTAAACAACARACCAYCACAACAACTGTTGATATCAATGACACACTGTCCAACAATATCCTCTGTCTTTAAACAACAGATCATCACGACCGTTGACATCAATGACAATCTCAKTTGTGTTTATTCATCATTAACAATAGATCATCACATCGATTGTTGACATCAATGACAATATTTCAAACAAATTCTATTTAAGTCTGAATGGCAGCAATAACTCCATGTTAAATGTGTTAATTTGATTTAATACATATTATGTTTACAATATTGTTGCGCATAGTAGCGTTTCCCGACAGAGGGGTTGATGGATGGGGACATTGCAATTTGGTATCAGAGTTTTAAAGGCAAAGTGAAGGTTGTGTAGGTAGCATTGCCCGACCTGTTGGTGGCTGGGGATGTTACAAAATGGTATCAGAGCATAAGAAAATTAGTATTCCATATAATATTGAACGTTGTAAATGAATTTAGTAGCTTATCGTTGTGCTCCATAAATGAAGACACATGCATTGTGTGATGAAATGACTTGAAGAAGAAGCTTAAACTTGTATATCCCAAACTAGGTAAAATCACAAAGTTGGTTCGTTGGTTCATCCATGCACTTAACACAATGGAGATGATTTATGTCCTTAGCTCTTTCTATTAGCTCAACATGAATGTATCCATATACCCTTTCAATTAATTATTTGATGTGTCCTAAGTTTGATATCATTCCGATATACACATATTTTATTAGAATTTTAGCTCCATTTGTTATGGAGATCAAGCTTTTAAAACAATTCCATTACTTAATTTGAAATGAACTAAGAGAAAAAAAAATAGTTATAAGATTTAGTGTTTACAAGAAGGATTGAAGAAAAATAAAATACAATATAAGCATTAAACACATTTAAATTACATGAACTAATATATATAGGAGAGAATGCTCTAGAATGGAAGATGAAAGGAAAAGGATGATTGTCTTTTCCATTACCCCAACATGGCTTATATCTTCTTGTAATCTGACTCAAAAAGGGTCTTTTGGCCAAGAGGAGAGGACACAGAAAATAACTGACTATGTAAACCATTGAATGGCCCACCAAGCCATGATTTTGCATTGTAACTTGAAATTGTTGAAAGAAAGAGTGAGCGACCATTTTGAATTTCCAGGGTAAACAATATGTCCATTGTGTCATGAATTGATTTGTGATTACTATGTAAATTCAATGTGAAAATATTGTTGCCTTTAGTTGTGTTTAATGGCTTATACTGATGAATTTGAAACAATATTTTTATAAGAAACCAACTGTCCAATTTTTATTTCACTTTGAACATTGAGATCAATGGTTGTCGTTGTTTAGTTGTTGCAATTGTTTATCCAAACTTCTAGTTTTTTCCATGGTTACCAACACTTTGTTATTTGTAGAGGCCATTGTGGTAGTTCTTAAGTCCATATAGTCTCATAGTGTGGTAGTTCTTATTGCTTCGGTGATCCATGAGATGATTCAAAACTCAAATCGTCCCCTCCAACTTTCTCTAAGTTGAATTTGAGCCTCCTTTTATTAGTTTGTATTATTTTATTACTGGAACATTGCATCTCCCTCGAAAATTCATGTGGTGAGTGAAATAAATCTTCATTGATCACTTATTCCTATATCCATTCATAGGGAATTCAAAACATATTATTGGGTTCTTCAAATGGCACATTGTTGGGAAGAAATGAACGAAAATAATGCATTTCTCCTTTTATAGTATTAAAGTGTTCTTTTTTTTTTCTATCCTCGAATGTATTGCCCATTATTTTTATGGGAGAGTTGTTTGT